>JAQZBX010055064.1:0-18504 GCA_029593785.1 Cabassous unicinctus | reverse complement strand
AAAAAAAAAAAAAAAAGAAGTGGGTTAGCTGCGGGGGCTCCTGGCCTCTCTTGTTGGTTCGTCCGTCAGTCAGTCCACAGACACTTGCGTCCCCAAACGGTTTCAGGGGCCTGGGGCTGCAGGCGCTGCTCGCGTATGGTCCTGGAGAACCCCCAGCGCCCTCTCCTTCACTCACACCCACACTCAGAAGTAAGGTGTGCCCCCGCGGGGGCCAGGATGTGGGAGAATGGAAAACACCCGAGCCCCGGAAAGTCTCTGCTTGGCTGTTGGTCCAGCCTCTGCCTTGGGGCTGGCGCATGGTCAAGGGTTCCTTGGAGTCCACGTGCCAGTTGCCAGCCCAGTCGGCTGAGAGTCCGGGGAGGGGCAGATGGAAGGTCTGCTTTGCCCACTCTTAACTTGCTTTTCTGGTATTGGGTAAACCAGGTGGAACCACTGACTGATACGAACACTTCGATGAATAGCGTGAGGCTCCTGAGGAGAACGTGTACAGAGACGAGGGGTGCAGTGACTTGTTTGCCACTGTGGGTACACCTAAGCGGGCTCCTGTGTGTGTGCATGTGTGTGTGAGCATGTGTACACACGTGGGCAAAAGACATCTTGGCGTAGGCGTTTGGGAATCAGCTCTGGGTCTGAGGGTCTTACTAGTCCTGTGACCTTGAGAAAGCAGCTTTAGATCTTCCAGCCACAGTTTTCTCATCTGCAAATGGAAATGAGAAATCCTTCAACTTTGTAAGGATTACATGCAATAATTAATATAAAACATCTGGCAGCATGTCTGGCACTGAAGAAGCAACTGAAAAGAATTCATCTCCCTGTAATTTATACACCTTCCTTCTCCCCACCGGGGAAAGGCACGCCTCAAATCTCACAATCGATGGAGGAGCAAACAGCCTGCAGCACAAGGAAATCAAAAGCTTGACTGGTGGGGGAGTCATAGTTCGAGATGCTTGTATCCACACTTGTTCTCATCACATTAATTAGCTACGGTAAAGCAGGGAAAGCCCTCTTGGTTGGTGATGTGCAGAAGAAGGAATAAGAAGGCAGAGCCAGAGGAGCTCTACTGCAGATGCACCCCTCATCCAGGGCTCTCGAGCCCCCCAGCCAGGGCAGAGGCGGGAAGGCTGCCCCGCTGAAATGAAGTCAAGTGGAGGAGAACACACCCTCTTCCCCATTCCCATCCCTTCTTTGGGTTTGGCTGCAATTGTCCACTGCTCCTGAGTCTTGGAAGGGCACCTCTGATTGGAATTGTGCACGTGGAATTCCCGTGCCCTCCAGTCTGAAGCAAGCTACCAGCCAGGTGCTTCACAGCCGGCAGAGCAGGGGTCCCACATCAGGTGCCAGAGGCCCTTGGTGCCTCCCCTCCTTGCTCTAGGCGCCAGCACAAGCCCCTTCTGAAAGCCCCTTCTCTGGCAGTTCCTCCAGGCAGGGACCAGTTAGTTTCCCTGGGAGAGGCTTTCACTGTTCCGTCATGGCCTGTGCCGCGTGCTTGCGTGTTTAGGGTTCGAGACCCTGCTCTGGCAGAGGTCAATATGGGCCACGGGGTTGGCTAATTCCTCCAGCAGCACTGAGCAAGAGGCACAGCGGGGCTGGAGCAGGCTGGTCCGGGCACAGTCACTATGCTGTCAAATCCGCGTGCACAGACTTCAGTAGAACCGGAGCTTAAAGTGCCAAGAGCAAGACTTAGGCAGGACGCAGGGAAGAATAACTGGCCTCTCAGGATGAGTCGACCCAGAAGAGACCTGCAGAGTGGTCGTCCATCTCTCTGTGGAGTTTCCTTTAGCAATGTCTTGACCAGGGATAAGTTGGAGAGGGGAGAGGCTGAAGGGAAGTAATGGCCCAGCTACAGCTAAGGTCCTGAGATATTTACTGCAGTGAAACTAAACAAATTCCTTGTCTCTGTCCCCAATGGATAGAGGAAGCAAGAAACCAAAGACCACTATTAATGTCCATTTAACCATCCAAATCACTGTCAGGAGAAGGCCTGACCCTCTCTTATCCTTGCTTGACCTGCAGGCATGCTGCTAGCTGGAGAAATTTTCAGATCCATCAGTGGGTATGCAATCCCTATTCGAACCCAAATGTAAAATTTTATTTAATTTTCTTTTTTTTAGCCTCAATCCTTTGAAATCTTTTAAAGTTCTTTATCTGTTGTATTAGAATAAGCAATGCTTTGATCTAGCCAATTTGCAGTAAGTTTTGTTTAGAGAATGAATGTATTAGTGAATTTTATGCCTGTTCAAGGCCTGAGAACTTCATATTTTCTGGAAATGCATCTAATCTCTGATAGGCCAGCATATTGTTAAAGATAATTGTATAATTCCTGGAAATTTTTCATAGACAGAGGGTAGGTGTTGGGGAGGTGGTGGACTTGGATCCCCCAGGCCAAGGAGCTGGGAAAAGATGCTTTTGATGAGCATTCTCCTCTAGAGGTGGACCTAATGAGTTCTTCAGGTTGTTCCGAATACCTATCAAGGAAAGCTGCTCCAGGCAGCTCCTTCCCCTGGCCGCTCCAGCTTCTCTCTTAGGGAGGCAAGTCTGCCTTTCCATTCCTAACCCTTCGATGGTATCATTCATCTTGTTTCCTCTCGCACTGCTCCCTATCCAAAGCCTAACCATCTATCTATCACACAGCCCTCCAAGGCCGCGGCTCCTTGACCACCCCCTTCCACAGTGGTCTGCCTCCTCTAAAGCCACGGTGTGAATCGGCCTGGGCTGGGCAGAATGTGGCCTGTGGGGCCTGGTCCACTGCATTTGAATTCCAGCTGTATGGTCACTAGCTGTACAACCAGGGAATACTTTTCTTCTCTGCAGGTCACTTTTTGGTACCTATAAAAGTGGATAATAATTCCTATCTCCAGTTCGTTCAGAAGCAGAACTGAGAAAAAATATGTGTCCATACACACACACATACATTTCTGTACATATACTCAGTAAAGTGCATTCTTTAAAAATTTGCCTTCCCTTCCCAGAATTCTTTATGATTCCTTATGATTTCTATATTAGGGAGGGATATTGTCATTATAAATTACAAAAACCCCACTTGAATCAGCTTATGGTAAAAATAAAAGGAACGGGATGATTCAGAAGCTTCTGTAAGGTATATTTCTGAGGTATATTTGCCTCAGGTAGAAATAGATTTAAAACATCATCAGGACAAAACTCAAAAACTCAAATTCAAAAGTTCAAAAGTCAAAAGTCAAATGTTCAAAAATGTCGTCAGGACACTGAGCTTTTCTTTTTCATCTCTCTGCTCTGTTACCTCTAGGTTTCATTCTCAGGAAGCCATTTTCCATGTTGTGACAAAGATGGCGACCTGCAGCATCAAGCTGACAGCTAACTACATCAGCCCACGGTAACAAAAATTCGCTTTCCCAGCAATGCCATCTAGAACTCTCAAGCTGGATCTAGAAAAGTTCTGGTTGGGGTTACCTGGCCAGCCATGAACTCTGACTCATGCATCCATGCCTTGAACTAGGGAGTGGTACAGCCCCACTAAAGCATGTAGAGTCAAAGTGGGTGAAAAGAAGACTTTTCAAAGGAAAATCAAGACTCTGGTACTGAAAGAGAAGGGGCTTAATTCTTGGCAGACAAAACAATGAATGACCAATGCAATGACTCCCCCCAACCCTACTAATTTGTCTTCTGCAGAATTTGGGGTCAGTTTCTGCTTTGTTTTCCGTTCTCTCTTGTTTCCTTTATTTAGGCTATTCTTTCCTTCCAGACAACTGTCAACTTCAGTAGGATTATGCCTCCTCTGGGAAAATGCAGTGCGTTCAGAATGAACAATACTTGTTTGAAACCAAATGTAGGTTTCTAAATGCTACTCCTGCATTATCTCCACCACCACCACCACCATCATCATCATTGTCAATGTCATCATCATCATCATCATCATCATCAAAGACACATTTCTTGACTACTTGCCATGTGCCAGGCTCTGGGTAAGTGCCTTCAAATATTATTTCAATTTGTCTTTAGAATCATCTTATGAGCTACATTTCTTTATTTCCTCTCTTTTGCACATGAGGAAAATGAGGCTGAGGTCACAGTGAGTACAGCCAAGATTTGAGTCAGATCTGCCTGACTCGAAATCCCATGCATTTAACTACTATGCTGTATTGCATTCCCTCCAAAACTTCTTTAAAGCTAATAATTTACCCAAATATTGAATATTAACTTGTTTTATTCCTTGTTCTAGAGCACTGTTTCTCAACATGTGGTCCAAGGATCACCTATATCAAAATCACTTGTGATTTCTTATTAAAAATTCAAATTCCTTAGTTTTATCCAGAAATATTGAATCAGCATCTCTTGGGGGTGAGGTTGAAGGATGATATGTCTCCCAGGTGATTCTTGCAATGGTTTAAGAACCATTGTTCAGAGAAGAGTAACATGTCCCATCTTCATGGCTGTTCTCGACCCTTTGGTCTGTTCCTCATAATTAGTTTTCAATGTAGCCATAATTATTATAGCTTCAACTAAAAGGCATGCTAGGGAATTAGAGGATATGCACCAGGGAAGGGGTAAGCCAGGAGCAGGCACGGCCAAGGTCAGGAGGAGCAATCTGTCTGAAGAGTTCAAACTTGTGCCTGTAAGTGTGTGGGAACCTCTAGCTTCATCTAGAAAAGCTCTGATGACACTTAACTGGCTCATTCCCATCCACTCTATCTCATAATCCTTCTTATTTCCTTCATGGCATTTATTCAAATCTGTAATTATTGTATTTATTTGCTAATTTGTTAATTGTCTGTTCATCCAATTAGAACATGACCTCCAAGAAGGCAGGGCTTTCATTTTACTAGGCACCATGCAATCCACAGAGCCTACAGCATGTCTCACATGCTGCAGATGCTCAACAATATTTGCCCTCAGAATGAATAAATGATCTAGTGAGAGAAGCATGCCAGTAGCAGCCTGCTGGCGGTGACCTAAGGCTTACACCAGACAGTGCTGTAGAGTGAGATGCTTTGGTCTGAAGTCGGACCTCAGCACCTAGATGGGAATATTGGAACAAGTTCCATTCACCACTTAGCACAGCTGAGTGGTTAAGATTCAGGGCAGGGCTATGGTCCAAACGGAGGTTTGACATATTCCTTAGGAACCAAGTCGGAGGCCAGATGGAGGAAATTTCATAGGGATTATGGCATGAATAAATCTGATTGGCCATGGCAGGCTGAACTCTGGATTTAGGTAAGATTTCCTGGTGCCCAGGACTGGGTACAGCACCTGTGCATTCTGCTTGGCTCGGTAAGAACAAATTCAAGAATGAGTAGGGTGGAGCCTGTAGAGTGTGTAGTTATCAGTATTTTACTTTTAAGAGAACTCTCTCAAACTTGAGGCCTTCTAAAATTCAAATTCATTCTTCTCCCTGGGAGTGGAGCCCCAAGAGACACAAAACAGATGATTTTAACCCCAAATAATTGAAATTCTAATTTGTTTTATGGGTAGTAAACCTAGAGACAGAGGACATAAGAAGATCAATGCTTCCAAAGAAACTTGAGATAAATTCATGACTGATATCCCTGATAGATTGTGACATGGAGATGTTTGGGATAATCCTGATATAACCATCTTGTGACAACTGGGAAGAGGCCAGATCCCTGATGTGTTTTGCAATGTGGAGGCTGATCCTGAGGCATTTCTGGGGGGATTAAGAATATTCCCTCATTCCTGGGCACAGGATTCTTCTCCTTTGTAGGGTGCCCTGGCTCTCTGGCTCCTGGCATGACAAGGGTTCCTGAAGCAGGTGGTGTAAAAGAATTTCCTTGGCCCAGGTACTGGGACATGTACTAATGCTGAACCACCACATCCGGTGTTGAATGTCTTCTCATCTCAGCAAGTGAGTTTTGGAAGGTTTAATTCTGCCTCAAATTTCTACCTATTCTTTGCTTTCAAAAATGTATTGGTGGGGATTTCAATATAAATTGAATACATGCTTATTAAACTATTTGGAAAATATAGTAAATTAGAGAGGCGAGAATAAGCACCAGTAATCCTACCACCCCAAAACAACTGCTGCTAATATTTGGTTTATTACTGTCCTGCATTTTTTTTATTATGAATAGCTTTTTAAAGTTTTTGTTTGCTTTGCATAGCAGTAATCATCATGCATACACAATTTTGTATCCCTGAGTATAAAATTATAACCATAACACAGCAGAAATTTTTATCCATGTTATTATGAGTAGCTCATAAATGTCAGTTGAGTATATTGCAGTTGATTTAATCATGACCCTACTGTTGGATATTTAGGTTGTTTGCAATGTTTGAATAATGCTGTAATGAACATCTTTGTAAATGAAACATTTTCCACGTTGGGAATTTTTCCTTTTGTATATTTCATAGAGATGGAATCACAGTGTTCATGGATGAATATCACTCTTGCCAGTAGCTGATGAGGCAACTTTGTGCAAATTATAAACAGGTCACTTTCTCTAGACGTCTGACTGCCACCTGCAGGGATTATCTCGATGCCTAGACCCACAATTCTTGCAAGGTGAACAGTGTCCCTTGGGGTTGTACAAAGCACAACTCACACAGCCCGAAGTGGGAGACCTGGCATAAATATTTCTAAGATTCCAAATTCCTTTCCAAAAGGTTTACAGTAATTTATTCTCTGCCCTGTAATATACGAGTGTTCCATTTTGCCCCATCTTAGTCAATATGGAGAATTATTTTAATTGTTCTAATTTGGTGAGGGACAATGGCATTTTATTTATTTGTTTAGATTACCATTGAGGTTGAACACAACAGTGTGTCTCACTTTGTTACTAAAGAACGAAAAAACTGTACTCTCATCAGAGAGGATTTGTAGGTTTGTTTTTTCCCATTTCCAACGAAGAATTGTTAAGTAGAGGTTGATAACTGAGCCCAGATCTGGCTCCCAACTAGACAGAAGGTGCTTTGTGGCACCTGCCCAAGACTCCTGCTTTCAGGCTCTGTGGCTGGGAAAACATGTAATTGTTTCTTTCAGCTTCCAGCCTTCCCTTCAAGAAAGATGCCTTCTGCTCTCCTGTGTCACTTCTGGGCTTGTCCAGTGGCTCCCCGGAGATGCTCCCAGAGGGGTCCACAGGGAAGGGTTGCCCAGCATGATCTAATGACGGAAGCATCTCCCCTGTTCTGCTGCTTCCCAGAGACCTCGAGAACTTTGGAGGCACACCAAAGTGAGGTCTGCACCAAGTGCTTGCCCCAGAGCCTTGGGTTACCTTCTAAGACCCCCTGTCAGCACCGGGAAGGCCGTGAAAGCTTTCCAGGAACCCTTACGCCACGTCGTCAACATGATGTCAGGAGTGCACAGCGCCATGCGGTGAGCTCTTCTTGGCCAGAGCCCAGGCTCATAATTAATTCAATCAACACATGTCCATGAGTCCTCTGGTGGCCCAGGAGCTGCTCTGGCAACCAGGGTAGATGAGCTTCCTGCTGTCCCCGAGCAGAAATAAACGAGTGGAATAAACTTCAGAAGGTGATGTGCTCGTGAGTGAGTGAGGCCGGGGTGCTTCAGAGTGGGGGTCAGGGTAGGCTCTTTAGAGAGGACGTTTGAGCTGAGACCTGGTCTTGTTGACTGGGCGTGTCCTGTAGGAAGGGGCTATTGTTCATTGAGACTTTATGTCCTTTGCAAGTATAACTTTATTTATCACATGCTGTAAGGCGTGAGGCAGTTCCTGGTTCTCATAGAGATTAGGTGACTTGCCTAAGTCTCGCTGCTCACCAGGGTCACATCCAAACTTGGGGACAGGTGGGAACAGTCCCAAGCTTGGGTCCTTTCCCCCGAACTGCATTAGCTCTACAAGGGGCTCACAGGTCAGGGGCTGAAGGAGCAGCTGCAGCCTGTAGCTGGTTTGAGCTCTGTTGCAGGAGGGAAAACCAAGGACAGAATTTGCCCTTTCTTTCTTCTGAAGCTCTCCATGATTATAGCTGGAATGGCTCTTGGTGGGAAAGGCCAGCAGAGTGGCTAGAGAAACACAATTTGTTGGTCCAGGGGCTTTCACAGGTGATCCCGCTCCACCTCTGGGGCAGTCCCCTACCATGAGGGCACATGTGGCCCAGTCTCTCTATCATCTTGGCCATCAAGGAACGGAAGCCCAGGTCAACCTGTCCTGGAAGAGTCTTCTGGGAGCTGTTTAGACTCTAGGCTGATTCCAGTGTTCTCTTGGGTTAAAAGGCCTTGCTTCTGGAAAGGAGGGGAACCGACTGATGAGCTCAGAGACCATCCCCGGGACTCTTGTGTCTCGTGTCTCGGGCTCTCTGCTAAGTGACCCATGTCTCTTTATTGACATTTTCTGACACCAAATGTTGCAAGGGACAAATGTTGTTGGGTCATAATGCCTTTGACCCAACAGGCACTATGGCCAGTATAAGAGTTGGCATCCCTGAGATTTACCATGCTGGGCCCAGAGGGGTCCAGCAGAAACTTTGACAGCTTAATTGTGCTTCTACTCAGCCATCTGTGACTAATGCATCTTCCTGGCAAAGCAGGTGTCTTCCATAAGGAGCACAACGGGCAGGCTGCTATCACAAGAGCCTGCCAAAGTCTGCTCTAAATCGTCCCTGAGCCGGTGCTAATAAACCAAATTGCTACAAATAGACTCTGATTTGCGGAAATGTGAGTTGTCCAAGGGATGCCTTTGACATGGGGAGCAGAAGCAAGTGTGTGATAAAGATCAGACTTGCAGGGGAAGAGCCTATGGTTATCCTGTGGGAAAGCAGTAGAGGCTACCCTCAAAGACACCGAGTCGCTCCGTTCTTTGAATTCCCAAGAGTTTTTCTTCAGCCTCCTCAAGTGAGAGTTTGTGCTCTTGGCAATATGCTCCTTGGCACTGGGCAGGTTTGCTGTCTCAGCATGCAGGGCCATTTGAGACACTAAGCAGGTGCATTCCTGGGTGAGTAAGGCTGTAATCTGGGGGTGGGCACAGCAAGAAATTTTGTTGTGGTCTTGAGACAGGGATGTGCTGTGGAGCCTGGAGCTAACAGTTCCCTTGGGAAGAAAGGACTGGGATGGGAACAGTCCAGTTTGATTTCATTCTGTTCAGTTCAGTGTTGACTGAGCACTCAGACCCTGTTCTGAGAGCCGAGGACAGAAAACAGTAAATCCTGCCCCACTGTCTAGATGCTAAAGCACAGTTAAGCTAGATGTGGAGGGACACACTTCCAGGGCGGCAGACAGACTGGCAATGCGTAACCCCTTCCTCTGGTTAAGTAACTGAGGTGGGGTATTAGACAGGTCAGGGAAAGGAGAGATGAGAGTAAATGCCCTCTCCTTTTTCTTCCTTTTCTTCATCTTTTCTTCTTTTGATCTTATGCTGTCATTTTTTTTTTTTTAAACAAAAACAAAAAACAAAGGCAATTATTTTATTTCAAATGTCTGTATTTTATAAAATTTAGAAAATAAACAAGGGAAAAGGAGAAAAATGTTGCCCATAATCCTACCAGCCCAAGACAAGCAATAATTACATTTGAGTCCATTTTCTTTCATTTTTACTCTGCCTAGTTATTTTTTCATAATTAGGATTTTTTTAACCTTTTTATTTCTAAAGAGTTATTATTAATTCTTTATAAACAACATTAATGGCTTTATAATATTCCAACAAATGGAAATAATATAAATTACTTAACAGTTCTCCTATTGATGACCATTTAGGGTTTTTCAATAGTCATTTCATATATGAGTAAGAGTGCAATAAACATCTCGGCAAATAAATATTTTCCTTTAGAGTGCCAGAAATGTAACTACTAGGTCAAAGTATATAAATATACCCAATACCCTTGATATAACAAGAGTTATGCCTGCATGTGTATGTGTGTGTATAACCTAATTGCTTTCCGAAAGGGTCATATCAATTTACACGCCAAAACCCATTTTCCTAAATTTTGTATATTATGTTAAATAACCACCACTACAGCCACCACCACAAGTTTTGCTGATTGTGTGAAATCTGATTTTTATGTTGGCAAATAATTGAAATATTTCTCAAGTGCATTCTGAGGTCAACTTACCCTGAGAGCTGAGTGTGCTTTGTGAGTCACGGGTTTGCAGAGAGGCACTTGCCTGGCCCTGGCGGGGGCCTGGTGCCAAGGCAGGAGACTCCCCTTGGCTCCTAAGCGACCCTGGATTGTCACCTGCAGAAGTCCAGAGGCTGATTTTCAGAAGCAGAGCACGGAGCCCTGATGACCAGTCAGCAGTGAGCAGACGCGGCGCACGTGCACCCCCTGCCTGGCAGAGCCTTACGTGTAATTATGGGGTTACCCCTAGTTCCACTCTCAGATAACCACGTCGACGTAAAACTTACAAATAAGGAGCCAAAGCAGAAACTGGGAAGACGTTGCTAAGAAAGGGATACCTAAATAAACTTTTACATGCTAATATCTATGTTAATTATGTAATAAATATTTAAATATATTTTACATATATACATACTCTCAATTCCCCAGGCACAAGATGTGCGCCCCCTATTTCTAAAAAATTCTTCAATAGGCCTGTCACAAAGACTCAGTGGCTGAGCCGGCATTAGGGCTCTGGGAAGCGCATCTGATTTAACCACCACAGCGGCCGCACCGAAGCCGCCATTTATCTACCACCTTCCAGATACCATGCTGAGTGTTTTACCTGCATTCTTCACCCATTTAATCATCACAGCAATTCGGTAGGATTAAGATGACCCCTGTTTTATAGAGGAAGAGCCTGGGATCTAGAGAGGCCAATGACTTTACTGAGCGCATGCAGTGAGTAAATGGGGAGCAGTGGAGGTGAGGGCTGGTCTCAGCAAAAGGGAAGAAGAAGTGATTTGGAGTGATTCTGTGGTTCTGTCCCTAGGGCCTCTTGCTTGGAGAAATAAGGGGTCATGCCCAGACGAGCGTCCCTGGTTTACTGAGTGGGGCCCAGGCCTCCTACCTGCAATGCTGACCTCTCTTCTAGAGGACTGCTGTGGCCCATGGCTTAGACTTGGAGAAGAAGGGGATAAACTTGCTTCACAATGCACCCAGGAATTAAATATCATCTTGGAGGAAGTGGGTCCATGGAACGTCTCCTAAAAAAATGTAAAATTATAAATAACTATAGACATAAATTTCCTGCATTTAACAACTGAATTTATAGTGGCAAAATCATAAGATAGGATTCTCTTTATTTGCAGCAAAAGTACCTCTCTCTCAGCTCACGTAGCCGATGGCAAGTCATGTTCTTTCCAGATAGTAGCAGGTGCACCCCCTGAGCTGAGTGGTGCCTGAGCACCAGTGTGGGTTTTGCAGGCAATACGGTGAAACTCCAGAGGAGGGTGCTGGCGCTGATGCCTGTGGTCATAAAGGAAGGGCTGGGAGGATGGACTGGCTGCCAAGCCCGTGACCTGGCGCTTTAGGATGCATGGGTAACCTGGAGCCGCGTTTAGGGTTTATACAAGTCCAGGAAGCTTCTGAAGGTTGAATGCCCTCTTTCTTTTTACTTAATTTTAGGCCTTTGATCTCGCAAAATGTAAGGTTTTCTACCAAGTTTCCAGCTCAGCCAAAACTCTCAAATGTATCATACTTTTCTCAGAAGGTCAATGGACTTTCAGCACAAATATTAATCAACAGGTGATCACAGGATAAAACAGGAAATAAAATCTGCAGCTACCAACTCACTGGAAAGCAATGACAAGGACATAGTGTGGCAGCACGCGTGGTAGCTAGCTAAGGCTTTAAGATGAGGAGAGTTTATGGCCTCAACCACCTTTATTTTTAAAGAAGAGCCAAAAGTAATCTTAGTGCTTATCTTAAAAATTAAAAGAAGAAAAGAATAAGATGACATGCAATGGGAGGAAGCACGAGGACGAGAGTAGAAGTGAGGAAATGGGAGACAGCAGTACCGCTTAAGAAGGAAGGGCAATGTCTGTGCTGGGCTGGGGTTTTTCTCCCTCTGCCGTGCCTGAGAGCCCATCAGGCCCTGCCAAGACTTTCAAACACGGGCCTGAGGGGCGCAGAGGAGGACCCTGCATTCCACTCCTGACATGGCTGCCATCGGTGTCTAAGCTTCCCTGCCAAGCTCGACAGCTAGTAATGATGCTGAAGGCATCGGGCGCCCTATCGGGGTGCACTATCGGGCGCACTATGAGGCGTGTAGTAGGTGCCTATTGGTTGCTGCATTAAATCCTCACAACACCCCTAGGAGCTCTGTTTTATTACTATTTTGAACACTAGGAAATGAGGCTTTGCTTACATGTTTCATTGATTGAACAGACGTTTACTGAGAGCTTACTTAGTGCTTGGCATCCTCTCTGAGCTAAAGATACGGTCTTGAACAGAACAGATTTTACTCCCCACCTTTATGGATTTTCATTCCAGTAGCAGTTGCTCTAATTATCCAGGAAGCGGGAATGTGAAGCCAGCTTCTGCTTGTAGTCACCTGGCTACCAGACACTCCCAATCATCTCCTTTAGAAGTGGAGGCAGCAGAGAGGGAGCCAGGTTTCAGGACAGCTATGCAGGGACCACAGTGGCCCCAGACCCTTTGTCTGCACCGTGGGGAGGTTGAGCTGCTCCATACAGTGCCCAGCACGGAGAAGGGCTTAGGAGATGCCAGCTCGTGCGATTTCTCTTCACTTCCTCATCGCTGGTCTTGGCCTTTCTCACCGCCCCATGTTCCCTAACAGAGTCGCAGGCCTTGCCGCCTTGCTCAAAAGGGGCTCCTGGGTTTCTGGGCGGCTGTCTCTAAGTCCTTGGAATGTCATGCCTAGTAGGAGTATTGTGGTTTACCTGGGGGCCCTAGGTCATGCCAGATAATCTAAAACTATGATACAGGGTGGGGGTGGCCATGCCAGGACGACCTGCAATGTGATTTAGGGCCACGTGTCCTCTGGAGGGGCTGCAGACTGAGGTCAGCCTGTGGACTGGCAGACCTACGTGCTGGCGCCCACGCTACGTCTGGACACCAGAGCCCGGGTGAGCATCCCTGGTGTCACGCGTCCGTGCCAGGAGAGCGGTGCACCCCGACTCCGGGAGGAGAGGACAACTGGAAGCCCCGTGCCTGGTGCCCTGCTGGGCTCTGTGCTGAGCACTGCTGATTTCAGTCTATATCCCTGGCATGTAATACACTATAACTGTGAATATAACAGCTTTCATCAGGTCTGTGACTCCTAGAGAATTACAGAACCTGAGGCTGGTTTTGTTCCGTACCCTCGAACTTGCAGTTGGAGTCAGAAGTGAGGGCAGCCTCCTATAATGTACCTTCAAACCTCACAGTTGGCTAACTTCAACCTCCTCCACCCCAAAACCTCCCCTGTCTCGTCTGGGAAGACGCTAGTTTGTTGTCCAGAGTTCCTGTATACACACCACACAAAGCTACAAACAGGAGGGCAAAAGGGAAACAAGAGTAAACCGGCAACAAAATAACCTGCCTTCCTGCTGGCCAAAGCTGCAAAAGCGCCAGCGGGTCTCGCCTCCCGCGTAGAGAGGAGGCACTGCAGGGAGCTCGGGACTCTGCCTCTGGGAAGGGCAAAGGCGCTCCGGGCCAGGGCCACCTCCTCGGGCAAGAGCGGCTTCCTCCGCATCCTGGGAATAGTTCATCTCCTTGCTGATTTTCATTATTTATTTAAATCCCCCACCATTCTAAAAGGATTTGAAGTAGCTTGAATATATACATTCATGTCCCAAATTTCCTCACTTTTATAAAAAATAAAAGTGTGTGGAGGAAACTGCAGGTGATGGGAAAGGAGATGGGCAGGTAGGAGAGAAGAGAAGGCAGGCTAAGCTCAGCGTCCAAAGTCATCACAGAAACCCAAGGATGGCCATTACGTTGTTTAAAAACCCATGCCGCCCGCCCACCCTCCGTCCCTCCCTCCCTCCGTCCCTCCCTCCCTCCTTCCATCCTGGGCAAGCTCTCTCCCTCTCTCTCTCTTTCACCTAATTAATCTATCTTAACACTTAGTAGCTGTAAAAACTTTCAGCTGTGATATCTCTGTCAGTTTTCTGCTGCATTGCTAACAGTTTTCGCCCCCTGCACATCGATGCTCTGCAATTATTTCCGAAGGTCCATGGCTATCAGGTCCTCGTTAAGAGCTACGTTTTCTGTCTGGGTAAAGTGACCTTTTCTCTACCTAATGCCTTTCGCCTTGAGTTCTACTTCATCACATACTGAAGCAGCCACCCTGTCTGGGCTGTTTTCATTTGTGGGCACCCACTGTCAGCTTGAGTGACCTTTTAATTTTAATTTTTCAGTGTCTTTTGATTTAGGTTGTGTTTTACTAAAGCAGCATGTATTTGTATTTTGGTTTTCAGCTCAATTTGAGAGATTTTGAGTTGGAGAGATGGGTTTAAAACAATTGTCTTTTCTCATACCCACACTTGACAAGTCTAAAATTGAACTATGGATTTCCTCTACCCGTATCCCCAAGTCCTCACCACGGCCCCGTCTTCCTCGTCTTTGAGAATTATATTGCCATCCGTTGAAGCCGTTGCATATTTACGAGTCAAGGTGAGCCTGCTTTTCCAACAAGCTTCGTTTATGGCTGGAAGCCACTTTGTAGGGTTTGGGGGCATAGAGCAGGCTGGCAGGCCCGGGACACCCCATCTCCCCAGGCTTGACTGCAAAATAGCAAAAGGGACTTTGCTTTGGAGGTGAAAGACCTTCTGCATCTGCAGTTTTTTCTTCCTTTATTCCGTTTGCTCAGCGTCCATTAGAGAGCTCCGTGGTTCGTTCTGCTCCGCTCGGCTTCTCTTTCAAAACTCACCACGCCCTTTTAGGAAGACTGTCCCAACTTCTTCCTTTAGAGAGTATTTCACTGGATTTGGTCTGAGGTCAAAGGCTTTGCTTCAGGAAGCTGCTCCTGGTGGGTAGCGTGGGAGAGAATTCCTGGTCTAGATGGCTAAGATCCAGGTTTTAGGTCAGCTGCCTTGATTGGGCCCTGGCTGACTCTGCAGGGTTCAAATCTTGAGCCTGGGGCTTTTCCTGGTCATCCCAGAATGAATTTTGTTTATCTCTGTTGTTTTGGACAGTTTTTACTACTCTGATTTCTCTGTCAATCCAATTTCACCTAGTTTCATCAATTTCATCTGAAATTTCAAAAATAATTTTTGGGCCATTGAAGTCAATTGCTTGTTTTCAAGCATTCTTCTTGTTTCATCCTAGTGATGAGTCTCTTGGGAAGCAGGCAAATCAGGTTTCTAGTCATGGGCACTGTTCTCATTTCTTAAAGAATCATATTTTTTTGGGTTCTATTGAGAGTATAAAGCAGATGATTTTAAAAATGGTTCTCTTTTTTTCCATATAATATTATTATTAGAGATTGTTCTTATAATCTGTATAATATTATCTTTAGAATAACATGAATCATAATCTTATGATTCCCAAAGTTTGCTTCACCCCTGTCTTTGCCGTCCCTATTGACTCATTCTTCACTGTGAAGCTGTTTATCCAATCCCAATATTTTGCCAAGAAAATATTCAGTTCATTTTTACCAGGTACTGGTAAAAAAAATAACACCTCTTGGCAAAAAAAAGATACTCAGGGAATTTCCTGAGTTTGTAACTTTTGTTGGCATTTTATTCATCCCCACATGCAAGACACCACCAAGTGCCCTTCCAGAGTCTTCAGTGCATGGTGGTCTTTGAATTGGTGAACAAAAAGAGAGGTGCTGAAAGGGGTGGAACAATGGGATGGCTCGCTGTTGCCTCAGAAGGGGGTGCTTGTGTGCCTGTGTGTGGCTGAAGGAGGGTGTGCAGAGGCTTGCAAGTTCCGTTGTTGATAAATTAGTCTGAATCATGTAAAACTGCCAGCTCTAGAGCTCATAACCGTCAAATGCTGGACAACTTCATATAGTTAATTCTACTCTATTACACATTGCTGAGCCAGGGGTTGGTAGTAAAGTTGGAATAAAGTCTCTTTCTCCCTCTTGCTCTGCCCTGCTTAACTATTTCACATAGTGAATTGTGTATAAGCCTCTTAATGTTTTCTCATCTTGTTTGACAAAAGGCCATCATTCCCCAATTGTGCAGTGAGTTTCCAACTTTGTCCCTTCTGTGATTACACGGCTATTTCAGTGAGAAGCCGGGAGAGAACACAGCAGCAGCCTCGATCTGGTGCTAGTAAAAGCATATGGCTACTGTGGAGTGGGACGTGGAAGACCCCTAAAAATCGAAGGCATTAGTAACAGCCACTGGATCGCCTCTTGCCTCCACGATCGCCTGACTCCCGTGCCTTGATTTTGCAGATCTTTAAATGTGTTCGCCTAACTGATCCATTCTAAATGGGGAGCTCAGCAAACGGCAAGTCCTTTTCTATCTTACAGTGCTGGCATGCGTACCAGTTTCCTGTGGCTCTTGTAACAAATGTCTACAGACTTGGTGGCTTCAAACACTGCACATCTGTCCTCTCACGGTTTCTAAACCCGTCTCACTGAGGTCCAGGCCGCGCTGTGCCCCCTCGGGGCCTGCTCGTGGCTACAGCACTGCCAGGAATGAGGCCACTTCACTCCCATCTCCAGCTCCATGGTCAGGTTGCTTTTTCTTTTTCTGTTTGTCCCGTCTCCCTCTGCCCTCCTCTTACAAAGATACATGATTACATTTAGGGCCAATCTAGGCTGATCTGATCTCAAGATCCTTGGTCATATTTGCAAAGTTCTTTTCTGTCAGACGAGGTCACATTCATTGGTTCCAGGGATCAGGACCAGATTATATCTTAGGGGGCCATTATTCAGTCTACTACAGAATGGAATTTCAGAACGGTGAAAATATGAGTGCCTTGCCCCTTGAGTCTAGAAAAATCAGAAATATAACTAATAAATCTTTGTTTTTGCATTGATATGTTTTTATAATTTATTGAAGTATATCACTCATACATAAACACTAAGTGTGTAGTAATAGTTGTGAACTTATAAAACAAACAAGCATAACATCATACAGGGACATCATACCTCACCCCACCACCAATACCTTGTTGTGAAACATTTTTAACTAATGATTAAAGAGCATCCTCAAAATATTACTACTAACCAAAGTATTTTACATTTGGTGTATTCCCCCCCCAACTCACTCTATTATTATTATTATATCATTTATACATGATCATACATAATAAGTGTATAGTAAAAGTTGTGAACTTACAAAGTAAACACACATAACATTATACAGGGATCCTATACATCAACCCACCACCAACACCTGGCATTGTTGTGAGACATTTCTTAAAAATTATGAAAGAATATTATTAAAATCTTACTACTAACTATAGTCCATATCTTATATTTGATGTATTTCCCCCCAGCCCACTCTATTATTATTTTTTAAATGTATTTTTTACAAATATATTTAAAACAACCATGCACATGTGCAGAATTCCCATACAACACCCCTTCATCAACACACCAAACTGTGGTGGAACATTTGTTACAGATTATGAGATAATACCACCATATTATTACCAGGTCCACAGAGTACATCTGGCACACTTTTCCAGACTCCCCCATTATCAACACAGTACATCTTTGGCATAGATGCAAGAATATTTCAGTATTGCTCTTAACCACAGTCCATAGGTCACTCCAGTTGTAATTTTCCCATGCTTCTCCACATTCCCATCACCCTGCAATAGGGATGTACATCTGCTCTAGCTCACAGAGGACGCTATTGCATCTGTACCATCAACCACAATTCTCATTGAACTCTGGGTTTACTGTGCTATTCAGTCCTTAGATTATTCTCTAGCTTTCTTTCAATTGACATTTACATCCCTAGACTGTGCTTTCCAGCCACTTTCCCATTTATAAACCAGCTGTTACTCACTATAATGTGTTACCATCAACTCTATACATTTCCACATTTTTACAGTAAAGTTAATTAAAACTTCTACATACATTAAGCATCAGTAGTCCATCTCAGTTCTCCTCTTATTTCTTTTAAAAATCCACCACCTACCACAGGTCTTGAAGATGTTTCCCTACATTTTCTTCTAGAAGCTTTATAGTTCTGGCCTTTATATTTAGGTATTTGATCCATTTTGAGTTAATTTTTGTATTAGGTGTGAGATAGGGGTCCTCTTTCCTTCTTTTGATATGGATATCCAGTTTTCTCAGCACCATTTGTTTAATGGACTGTTCTGCCTGAACTGGGTGTTTTTGACAGGATAGTCAAAAATCACTTGACCATAAATGTGAGGGTCTGTTTCTGAACCATCAATTTGGTTCTATTGGTCTATGTGTCTGTCTTTATGCCAGTACCATGCTGTTTTACCACTGTAGATAGATAATATGATTTAAAGTCTGCTTCTGGCTATTCAGGACCCCTTACCCTTCCAAATAAATTTGATAATCTTGTTTTCCATTTATCTAAAAAAAGGTGGTAAAATTTTTATTGAGATTGCATTGAATATGTATATCAATTTGGATAAAATTGACATCTTAATGATATTCAGTCTTCCAATCTGTGAGCATGGAATGTTCTTCCAATTATTTAGGTCTTTTTTGATTTCTTTTAACAATACATTGTAGTTTTCTGATCACAAGTGCTTTACATCATTGGTTAAGTTTATTTCTAAATATTTGAT
>JAQZBX010055063.1:0-18505 GCA_029593785.1 Cabassous unicinctus | reverse complement strand
GGAAGCATCTACAGGACCTTGAAATAGGAAATGTTTTCAGGAACTGCACACACAAAGTACGAGCAGCACAAGATAAAATAGATAAATGGGATCTCCTTCAAACTAAAAAACTTTTGCTCCTCAAAGGACATTATCAAGAACATAAAAAGGCAGCCTACCCAATGGGAGAAAATATTTGGCAACCATATATCTGATAGGAGCCTAATATCCTGCATATATAAAGAAATCCTACAATTCAAAAATAAAAAGACTAACAAACCATTTTAAAAATGGGCAAGTGACCTGAAAATACACTTCTCTAAAGAAGAAATATAAATGACTAAAAAGCACATGAAAAAATGCTTGGCATCTCTAGCTATTAGAGAAATACAAATCAATACTACATAGAAATACCATCTTGCACCCATTATATTGGTGACTATTAAAAAAACAGCAGACTATAAGTGTTGGAGAGGAGGTGGAGGTATGGAAATCCTCATCCACTGCTGGTGGTATTGTGGAACAGTCCAGCCACTGTTGAGGACATTTTGATGGTTCCTCAAAAAACTATCTATAGATCTTCCATATGATCCAGTGATTCCACTGCTTGGTATATACCCAGAAGAACTGACAGCAAAGACATGAACAGATATATGCACACCAATATTCATAGTGGCATTGTTCACTATTGCCAAAATTTGGAATCAACCCAGGTGCCCATCAACAGATAAATGGATAAACAAAATCTGGTACATACATACAATGGAATAATACTCAGCTGTAAGAAGGAATAAAGTGCTAACACATGGGATAATATGGGTGACTCTGGAAGACCTTATGTTGAGTGAAGTAAGCCAGGCATTGAAGGATGAACTGTACATGACCTCACTGTGGGACTTGAGGACGCTGATATGAATTAAGGAAATAGAGCAGTCTCTGAGAACTATTGTCTGAAAGATAGGTGTACAAGAAAGAGAAAGAAAAGAGAAAATTGTGAGCCATCACCCATATGGACATAACCTACGGTAAATTGATAGCGTGTACTTGTGTATTGAATGGGTAGGACAGGAAGGTAGTGATATATTGGGTTGGGTGGTGCAGGGTTGACAGGGAGGTAGATTGGGAAGGGTGGGTTAGAATACCCAGGGTACTGAGGGGAGAGCAGAAATAGACAGGTGGGCATCTTTTAAGAGCAAGGGCAGTTCCTAATAGTGGAGGACAAATCAGTGTGTCAGGACCTCTTGTTGCATGTAACCTTGAATCTTGTCATTCAATGAGTCAAGCCAGTGAGTTGTCATGTGACCCAGGATGATGGGGAGGGAGGAACAGAATATAACAAACAGGGGATATTTACTGGTCAGTAAAAATGTTTTTCATTACCTTACAGTGATGGACACAGAACATGGTAAATATCATCAAAATTTATAAAAGTATATGATCCAAAATGTAAACCATACTGTAAATCATTGACAACGTTTAGCAGCTATGTTTCATTATCTGTATATCAGTTATAACAATGCTACCATCCACATACAAAAGTTTTAATATGGGGTGAGGAAAGGGGGAGGAGTTTGGATATATGAGAGTGTATTGTATTCGGTGTGTTAATTTGCTGTGAGCTAAAACTTCTTTGAAAATTAAATGAAAAAATAGTGAGACCCTGGGGAGTGAGAGGGGGAAGGTGCCACAGTATAGACTGGATACCAGATAGTGCAGTGAAAAAAGGCAAAATGTCAAAAAAAAAATTTATTTTTTTTAAATTTTTTTTCTCATTTTTTGAATAACCAATCCTTTAATTTTATTTTATTTTTGTTTTTTTTAAGTTTTCATGTATATTATCTCTTACATTTAAACATCATTATTATTTCATTTTCCTATTATTTGTATTTGGCTATTGTATTGGCTTCATCTCTAAAGAAGCTTTGAATCACAGAAGGTTTACAACTGAGGTGGGAGAGGATTGTTGGAGGGGGGTGTCAGGGATGAGGGGTGCATGGGAGGAAGTTTACCTGAACATACATAAAGTGTATATAGAATTGTTCAAATGCTCATGGGATATGGTCACAGTGGGTGGATAACGACTCAATAAATGACAGAATACTGAATTCCCATCCTGGACAGCTCTGCCACATTTACCAAGGGAGCAGCAAGAGTCCCCCAAGTGCAGGGGCAGTGTCTGGCAAAGGAGGATGGTCCACTAATGGGTTCTTGTTATTGATGACTAACCTTAAGACTCTATGCTCTTGTAATTGAAACTTAGCCTACTGTTATGGGGTGCCTAAGGGCTGCAGCCTGAGAGCCTCCTTTTTGCTCAAATGTGGCCTCTCTCTAAGCCAAACTCAGTGTATGAATGCATTACTTTCCTCCCAGTGTGGGACATGACTCCCGGGGATGAGCCTCCCTGGCAATGAGGGATTACCACCAAGTGCCAATGGGCAATAAAACTGGAAAAGACCTGGAATAAAAGGGCTAAAAGGTAAAGCCCTTTTATTCCATGTAAAATAAGTTTACATGGCTAAGAGACTTCAAAGTGAGTCGGGAGGTCATCCCAGAGGTAACGCTTATTCACATCTCAGTAGGACTCATAGTTTTCCAATGTGAATACACCCCAAACAGAGGGGCTCCTGAGGTCTCTGGAGACACCCAGGTCCTATATCAGGGCAGATAACTCCAGAGATTTGCACCTTATTTGTGGGCCCTACTTTGGAATCCTTGCTCCTGACAGTGACAGAGTTGGAGCAAAATATGTCTTCCCTGCACATGGTCCATCTGTCCCTTCTATTCAAACCTATATGTGATGCTGGAGTTTTTAGGTACACTTCCAGGGGCCATAGTGTGTGGGCTGTCCATGAGCCAGCTGGGCTCGGAATCTTGGTGGAGCTGCAACTCCTACTCTACAACTCAATGGACTCACCCTGGACACCTGGTGGGGAGATGATGATGGACAACTGCCATTCCAGGGAATGGAGAGAGTCTGCAGCAGCAGGCAGGATCATCCCGTCCATCTTATCCATAAGATATAAGCCCCTTTTCACTTGGAGGTGGAGTGGACATCACCATCTCAGACTCCTCAGGATTGGGAGAAGAGCTATGGACTAGAGTGGACTTACTGGTATTCTGTTATAGACATATTGTGATTCATGCAATGGAAGAAATTACAACATTAATGTGGAGCCAGTGGCCACTGGATGCTTCAGGGGCAGGGAGAGGGAAAAGCAGCTGTAATAAGGGGCTTTTGGGGACTTGGGAATTATACTGAGAGGCATTGCAATGACAGATATAGACCATTTTATATCATTATATAACATGCAGAACTGTGTGTGAGAGAGTGTGATCTACAATGTGAACTATGGTCCATGGTTAGTGGCAAAACCCCAAGATGTGTATATCTATTGCAGGTAATATGCCACACTAATGATGGATGTTTATGTGGGAGGTTATGCTATTCATAATGTGATGACTCTAGACATGATAAAGTTTTAATTTTAACTGTGTATCATTAGCATTTCCTCCATCACTTTCTTAAATCTTAGCGTATAATCAACAAATCAAGCCCTAATTTACAGCATTTACCAATTTCCATTGTGTAAATACTCCTACTTTGGCCAATTTTGGGCAACTGGTGTGAGGAGATATATAGTAGCACCCGGTCATATCCTGTTTTCACCATAAAGATACAATAGAAGCAAATAACCTCAACAGCAGAGATAGGAAAATAATTAGGAAGTGGTGAGTTTTAATTAATGGTTGCCTTTGTTTTTAATACAATTATTTAATTGTAAACATGTCATTTAATTTTCAATCATGGCTGAGCTTAACAACTGGTTTGAAAAATCCCTGAAATTTTAAGTCCTCTCTCATAAGCCAACTCTGGCACACTATTGGCTAGAAGGAGCAACAAAATCTGAACAAAGGTCTGACTCCAAAACCTGGTCTTTTGTTTTTCTGAAGCTTCACATGGAAACCCTTTATTAGGTCAGAAAAATGTAGGTGAGTTTTCCCCCAGGATTTAGGAGCAGCTCAGAGAGTGTGAGATGGGCAGTGTGCCCAGGGAGAACCCACATCCTTTCTCTGGGTCCTGGTCTGCCCACAAGACATGGGAGGAATTCATGAATGTGAGTGAATGTGCCCTAAATTAGAGCCCCAGGCCAGGGCCATTGCAGCAGGATTTAACTGCTATTGGAAATTTATTGACTGACATGGGCAAATGTAAAACCACACCAAGCACCTACCATAATGGGACCAGAACTTTTATGAAATACCTGGGAGAAGCATATTCATAGAGACAGATAGTAGATTACAGGTTACCAAGGGCTGGAAGGTGAGGGAAGGGGGAATCATTGCCTCATGGGTGCAGAGTCTCTGTCTGAGGTGATAAAAATTTGGGGTAATGGATGTTGGTGAGGGTAGCATAATATTGTGAATGTAACCAATATCACTGAATTGTACCCCTGAATATGGTTAAAATGGGAAACTTCAAGTATATATGTTACTATAATAAAAGTTTAAAATATTTTTTAAAAAATGGGACCAGAACAGAAAAGGAAATTGACATAATGGCTAATTAAAATGAGGTACACAAGTATGACAAAGTATACATAGTTCCTTGCCTCTGTCTTTGCAGGATAAGGGGATAAAAATGAGTATAGTCATGAATGGGTGGCAGGTGCCATGGATTAGTAGCCAGTATTGGAAAGGTCTACCTTTTTAGATGAAGAGAAAATTGCAAGGCTTTTTCCTCCTGAAAACTATTTTCAAAGCTGTGAACAAAAATATACACCAAAATACCCAGTGAATGTTTTGTCATTTTTTCACACTGCTGGGGACTTGTTTAATACTGCTATTCAGGCATTCACAGAGTGATTAATAGTTTGCGTAATATTGTTTGCACCTCAGTAGGAGGATCAGGAAGGCCAGAATCTGAGGCAACCTGAACTCACACACAGGAAAGGGAAACAGCAGGCACTGGTACAACATCCACACACAGATGGTGAGAGGTCCCAGGACAAGAAGGTCACTCTCTTGACCCTGAGCAATGGGGCCAAGGGGTGGCTACCTCCCCTGGCCACTTCTCCACCCCTTGCCACTTGTTCACAATCTGTGGAAAGTAGATACTCCATCATTAGAGTATCACACATCATAAGGCACACTGTATTAATATTCTAGGGTTCTGGAAAGCACTCCATTTCAAACCTGGCTCTGGTGAGGAATGCTGGTGTCTGGTGACTTTCATGGCTCTAGAAAGGGGTGATGATGCAGACTCTGCCTGCATTTTGGGGCAGGTAGAGTTCAGATGACATAAGAAATATGAAAGTTCCTTGTAAACTGTAAGTTCTGATACAAATACAATAAATTGTGTTATTCCTCTTAATTATTCTTTTTCTATTGTATTTCCCTAATCTTATTGCTATGATGTAACAGAATTTTTTGTTTATATTCACGGCTTCTCAGCTACGTTTTAGGAAAATGGTAGACAGAACAATGGGATCTCTTCTCTCTCCCATGCTTTTACTTTGTACAGGCTTCAGCTGTGTAATCTCTCCTTTGCACAAGTAGGATAAGTTTTGCCAGGTGTTGAAGTAATCAGTACAGTGAAGTGCAGCCGCCTTACATGCTAATCTGGACATGGCTTTTGAGGCATGTGTTAGGGCAGGTGCCCAGGAACACAAATTTTGCAAAATATACCAGGTCCCTTGTCATCTTATAATTTCATTACTCCTGTGAAAATTATGTGCTTTGAACTTCATAACAGTTGTATTTAAAATCTGGATGTCATTAAGCTTACCTGCTAGCTCAAAAAGACCGATCACAACCAATGGAAGCAGAGTTTCTGAGGATGAGCTGGTACCTGGGCATTTGTTTTGGGTTTGGTTTGGTTTGGTTTGAAACATTCCCCATCTGATTCTGATGTTGGGATGGAAAACCACAATTTTAGAAGCTCTGGAGACAACTTATGGTTTGATAGCACCTTCTGTTGCTGCCCTGGGGATGGTGGATCTCCTTCCTCTTTCTAGGACAACTCAGGAGCTCTGCCCTAGATTTGCAGGTGAGGAGGTCCTGCATGTTAACCAACATTTTCCAGGATAAATGGAATATGCCTATGGGATGTGAAAGGGGCTTAACTCCACTTTGATCACAGCTGCCTGTTGGAAACCTATAAGTGTATGGACACATGCAGGGTTCTGTCCTCTATCCACATTAGCCTCTGCATCACACCCACAGCTATCTCTCACTACTGCTGCTAAGAGCTCCCACATCCAAACCTGCAGCCCAGGTCTGCAGTGACTTCCAAACCCTCATACCCCTAAAGCTCAATTTGTTCCCTCATGTAATCATCATATATTATCCTGTGACTCCTATCAACCTCCCAAAAAACACTATTCTCCTAGTTTCCTCCCATATATGCTACCCTAGTAAATAGCCTCAACATACAGTTTCCCTAGACAAAAATTTCAGGGTCACTCTGCAGATCTCTACCTGTCTCACTGGCCAAGTTCAGGCAAGAATCATGTAGATTTGCAGGTTGCTTTCCCTGTAGTCATTCATTTATACTCATTTTCATTCTTTATGTCCATTCACATTCATTCTATGCCATCCTTTTCCTCCCCAGGAGGATTGATTTGCCTTCAAAAGATATGGTTTCTCTCTCTCTAGAGGAGAATGGGTAGCTGTGTGGTATTTCCAAAGGAAATTCCAAAATTCACAATTTTGGGGTCTCTATCCTGGAGTATAGACCTTGTCTATAGTACACAGTGGCATCTGCCCTCATTGCCTCACTCCAAGGAAAAATGGGACTTGGGGGGTTGGCATAGAGATATGTGAGTAATCAGGCTGCCTCTGATCCAGAAAACTTCTGATTGCTGTCAGCATAAATACAGATATAAAAAAACTTATCATGGGGAGCAAATATAGCTCAGTGATTGAGTGCCTGCTTCCCATGCACAAGGTCCTGGGTTCAATCCCTGGCACCTCCTAAAAAAACAAACAAAACATTTTGTGTTGGTGTGGTGTGTTGGCGAAGGGGTGTTTATGGGAATTCTGCATGTGTGTATGATTGTTTGCCAGTTCACAACCTCTGAAATAAAATATACTTTTTAAAATTAGGGTGGGTTGGTGGAAAAATACAACAAAAGTAAGATAGGGACTGTAGTTAGAGGTAATATTTTGATGATGCTCTTTATAGTTTGTAACAAATGTTCCACAACAATGCATAGTATTGGTGGAGGGGTGATGTATGAGACCCCCATATGATGTTATGCATGTTTATTTTGTAAGTTCACAATCTTTACTATGCACTTATTGTTTATCCATGTCATGTATGAATGATACACTTCAATAAAAAATATTTTTAAAAAATCACATGTGCTTATCTCTCAGCCCCACACCCCCCCCCAGCTCCATTTCTAAGCAAGAGGTTGTGACAGTCCTGTCTCTACCATCCAGCCACACACACCTGGTCATACCACCACCATACTCAACAGTCTCCTGTGGTTGCAAGTGACAGAAACCAAATGCAAACTGTCTTCAATTAAATGAAGGGAGATGTGAGAGGCAGGCAGTGACTCAGAATGAAACAGTGGTGTTACCAAGCAAAAGTGGGGGTTCTCAGTCTGATTCACTACAATGTCTAGTTCCTGCAATACTGGGATTTCAAGGGGAGGAAGGATTTATTGCTAAGTCATAGCAGGAGACCAGATGGCCTATGAGCTTAAATATCTCTCTCCCTGAGTCTAAGGAGTTTAGGTTGTTTATGGATTCAAAAAAGCAATGGTGGAATGGTTACCATTACAATAGCAACTGTAAACAAGGGCTAAGACTGGTTCAGTAAGTTTCAGTATTTCAGGTATTAAATTTTGGTTATTCTATAAATGTACTAGAAAGGAAAAGCCTCTACATAATGATTCAGTAATCATAATCAGTTGTTAATTCTTAATTCTCATTTACAAGGGAAACAAACCATGAAAGACAAAGTGTAATGACACCCCATAAAGGGTTTCATGTTTACTAACTACTTTCAAAATACATCATGTCATTTTTATCCTTACAATCACACTGTTAAACAACTAATGCAGGTGATGTTAATCCAGTTTTGCTTCCAAAGACACTGAAATTGTTACTTAAACAGTGAGTGGTAAAGCCCCAGATTTGATCTGGTACCCAAGTGTTTTGCCCAGAAGTGTGGCCTCCTCTCCTCCTCCAGTTGCCTTACAGGAAGTGATCCAGAGTCATAAGAGTCACTAAAGTTCTGCAAGCACTTCCTATGCTTCCAGCAGATTCTGACCAGTTCCTGTGGGCCACTTCATTCCTCTGCAACAGAACCTGCCATTACACAAAGGAGTAAACCAAAGAAGCAATTAACTTTATTTAGGCACCTCTTTGCCTTTCTGTAATGCTTATTAAGTTGTGTTCTTTTGGAAAGCTACAAATGTCCCCCACAATGCTAAGTTTTTGAAAAATAATATAAAGCAGTTGTAAATTCCTTCATGAAACATGGTTGTTTTTCCTGGTGTCCTAAAAGCCTTGGAAAGAGAGTTTGATACCTGCCCCCCACATGGGAAACTTTGGACTCCTGTGATGTTAGTCACTCCTCAAAGGCTGGAGGAAGAGGGAAAGTGGGCTAAAGTGAGATGAGGTGCCTGGTAGTGGGAAGTTCCATATTTGATATCAGCAGAGACACAAAAAATTGGCACAACATTGAAGAAAATACAATAACTAGTTGGAGATAGAGAATAGCTCAAATTTCATGGGAAATCATTAACATTTTTTCTTCAAAGAGGCCAGAAAGATTTTCACTTTCTTGAGAGAGAAGTAGAATGGAAGCTGTTTCTCAGCAAGGAGGTTTCCTTTTCCTAGATTTGAGGGTGAAAGCAAGCTTGAGAGAGACATTGTCAGGGAAGGAATAGCACAGAACAGAGATGGTTCTTTGCCATAGAACACTTTCAGAGTCTCATATGAAAGAAAGAGAGCATTTTAAAAACAGGATACTATCTATAATACTGCAGCTAGCTTCCCTATAATCCATACTGAAATGAGACAGATTATTAATAAATATATAGTCAAGTATGTCATGGTGAACTGCAATGAAATTTGAAATTAAGCCAGCCTTTTAATCTGACTAGTATGACAGCAGTTCCTCTGACAATTTCAAACATGAACCACCCTGGAGTTTTTTGTGTTTTGTTTTATTTTTTGTGGTATATAATATATAACACATACATAAAATTTGCCACTTAAACCATTTTTTAAGTTTATATTTCAGTGGTATTAAGTACACTTAATGTATCATCAACCACAAAATTTTTTTCATTGCCCCAAATAGAAGCTCTGTATGCATTACACAAGAGCTCCCATTCCTCTCACCTAGGCAACTGTAATTTGTAATCTACTTTCTGTTTATATGAATGTGCTTATTCTAGATCTTTCATGTAAACAGAATCATACAATATTTGTCTTTTTTTTTTCTGGCTTCTTTCACTTAGCATAATGTTTTCAAGTTTCAGCCATGTTGTAGCATACATCAGAACTTTATTTCTTTTTATGGATGAATAATTCCATTGTGTTTACTTACCACATCTTGTTTATCCATTTAACTGTTGATGGACTCTTGGATCATTTCCACATTTGGCTTTTATGGATAATGCTGTTATGAACATTGAAATACATAGATATGTTTGATTCTCCGTTTTAAATTCACTGGAGTGGAATTGCTGGGTCATAATGTAATTCTATGTTAAACTTTTTGAAGAAATAACAAAATAGTTCTCTACTGTTCCTGCATCATTTTACATTCCCAAGAATGTATCAGAGTTCCAATTTCTTCACATCCTTGAGAACACTTATTTTCCTTTTTCTTTTTCTTTTTGGAGAAATTTTAGATTTACCAAAAAATTACAATGAAAGTATAGAGAATTCCCAAATAACCCCTCCAAACAGACACACACATAGTTCTTAGATTACTGTGGTACATTTGTTACAGATGTTGAGCCAATATTAAAGCATTGCTACTAAATAAAGTCTATAGTTTACAATATGGTTTACACTTTGTACTGTACAGTTCCATAGGCCTAAACAAGTGGATAATGGCATGTATCCATCATTGCAGTTATCATATAGAAGAATCTCACTGCTCCAAATATGCCCTGTTCCATCCATCCATACACCCCTCCCTTCTGAATCACTGGCAATATCTTTACATCAATGTTACAAGTTCTCCCACCAATACAAGATAAAAATCCACAATAAAAACTGATCTACTTTGGTTCATGGCCATACACCCCCACCCCGTGATTGTTAATTCCCAAATCCTTAGGGACCAGGACAATGTCTGGTCAGACAGACCCAGGCTGAAAGAAGCTCCTTAATAGCAATCCTAGTGGGAACAACACACTTTTAAAGTTAATGTTTTTTTTACTGATCTAGTTGAATACAACTTGTACCTACAGGAAAATCTTTGGATTAGAAAACTAAACAGACACATGTATGACCAGGGACCCATTTATTGAAGAAATATGAGGGATTGAATTCAAATGTTAGGGCACTGAAGGTGAAAATCAAGATGGAAAGGGCAAATTTATTTGCTTGTAAAGAACAGAAACTCTACCTATCATTTATTTTGTATCTTGCTCAGAGCCTTGTCCACTGGTGAGAGAGAGAAAGAAATGGGGCATGTGGAGCACATAAAGAGAGAGAGAACTCAAAAGAAATACTAGCTGAGAAATGAATTGACCAAAAATTGTAAAAACAAAGATAAAAATAAATATTAAAAAAAAACAGATTTCTGAAGTTTCTTATGTATAACAAGTAAATTATTTGATAGATGAAAAATTAACTGTTTTCTAAGCTTTTCTCAGTGATTCTTTTACTTTGACATGATTAATTATTGTACCAAAAATGAGGTTTCTTTTCATGTATTTGAAGATAAATTTTCCATCCCTTAGGCTAATAATTCCTTCTCTGGGATTGATGCCTAATAAACATGATGGACTGCAATAATAAATGAGGTGGACCTCAATAATAAACAAGGTAGATCTCAATAGCCAGGTTTCTATTGGTCCATGTAAGGGAAATAAGAGCTCACTTCTGTCGTTTTTTTTTTGACTATGACTGGGCCATGGTAGATTCTGTGGTAGAGCTACAATATATGAAACCCTGAAGTTGTTAGTCATATTCCTGTAATTACATGAGCCACCCCTTTAGCCTTCCTGTGAAGTTCCCTTTTGCCTTGGGCAGCCAGCCCTCACAAAGAGAGAATGGACTTGATACACCAAGAAGAGATGAGCAGAGTCCTGGCAATGTTATGTACCCTGATTCCAGTTGCTTCTAAAGCTCAACTCTATTCCTGTCATACCCATAATTTTATCCTTCATTCCTTACATTTTTAAAATACCTCAGTAGTGGACCAAGAAATTTCTCCTTTGTTATCAGCTAGTCCAATTTGTTTGTCACCAGCATCTAACAGATCCCTGATAATATAATTGAAATAAAACATCTCACTAACCAGATGTACTCCAATAAACCAGAAAATGAAAATAGGATATCGACTTGCATTGTTATGCAAACACATTACAACTTAGACATGCTAGTGCTTGAAAAGGTAAATTAACTGTGATACTTACTTCTAGGCATTTTTGACCTGTCTATGGAAACATATGGTAATGTTCATCATAAAGTCCTTGATAACTCATGTTACCCAATTGCTACATTCTTAAGTCACCATGACAAAATACCAAATTCTCATTTTGCTGCATTTTAGTTGTTCTCCATTCTATGAATGAGATCTACAAAATTAAAATTCTTGACTTTCTGTGCCTTTGAATTATAGTATCTTCCCATGACAGATACAGAGAACATACATAAGAATGTAGAATTTTATGAACAATAATTGAAATTATTCTCCAACTCAGGCCACAAAAGATACAATCTCTGCCCTGGATCTTAAGGAAAGAGTGAGAACAAAGATTTTCATCAAAGCTGAGATGCAAAAATTGCCTGATAGTATTAAGGTAATAGAAAGCAAGTTTTTGAATGAATCTACTCTTTTAAGACAATGTTTGTGCAAATTTGCTTTCTTTTTTTAAAAAAATGTATTAAAGTATATCATTCATACATGAACATACATAAAATAAGTGTATAGGAAAATTTGTGAACTTACAAAACAGACATCCATATCTTCATACAGGGCTCCCATACATCACCCACCACAAACATCTTGCATTGTTGTGAAAGTTTTTTTACAAGCTATGAAAGTGCATCATCAAAATATTACTTTTAACTATAGCCAATATCTGACATTTGGTATATTTTTCCCCCAACCTACCCAATTATTAACCTCATGTTTTAGTATTATATATTTGTTATAGCTCATGAGAGAACATTCTCATAATTTTTCTGTTAACCATGGTCCATCTTCCACAACAGGATTCAGTGTTATACAGTTCCAAGCTTTGTATAACTCATTCAAAGTGTATACTCAGTGGTCTTCATTTTCATGACAGAATTCTGCTCTCATCACCTCAGTCAACTTTAGAATGTTTTCTTTACTCCAAAAGGGAAAATTACTTTTGCAAAGGTCTCCTCTTCCTCCTTTTTCCATAACTAACTCAGCTTCTTTAATTCTTTTAATCCCTAAATAAATTCTTCTTTACCCTATAAGCTTCTGTACATCTGTAAAATTTAGTACATCCATAAACTTGCATATGGACAGGTACACTGTTGAATGACTCTGTTTGCATTTTGCCTTAACATACACAAATAATATAAGCTGAAACAACAAAAAATAAACATACAAAGAACTCATCAGACCATGGCTTGCATAGATGCCAACAACAGCTCTTGTTTCAAAACTATGTTCCTTTTCTGCTGAGACAAACCCCAGTATGAGTTTACTGAAATCCATGAGATGGAGATTATGAGTAACTGGAGACCAGCCCAAGGATGTCCATGGAGGAGGTAAGACTTGGGTCACCTTAGTGGCCTGACCTTAGAGAGTCAAAAGTTTTCAGAAAAATGTGAGACCCCTGTAGGTGAAAATGTCAGGCTGCAGGTCTGAGGGCAGGATGAGTTTGGCTTTCAGGCTTGTTTACCAAGACTACCTGTCCAGTTCTAGTTTGAATCTCTGGATGTGTAGTCTGTGCCCCAGATGATAGACAGATGTACCTTCATGAGGTAGAGCTGAACTGACCAACAAATGACAGCTTGAATTTCCTAATTGTACCTTAATTATATATTCAAACTGAATAATATGGCTTCTCAACTTTATCCTTGATAAAGTAGAGGCAAGCTGAGAGGACCTCAGCTTACAGCTCCACTCCACAAAGAGCTCACCTGCTGGAGTGAAGGTATCCCTCAGATAGAATTCTGCCATTGTCTCCAGAGCCCAGAGTCCTGACACAGTGACTTTGCCTAGGTAGTAAAGCAGGCTGTAAAGCAGATAACTACTAATCTCTTCCCAAAGGAGCTGACTTCATTTGCAACAGAGTGTGGAGGAGTTTAAATCTGAAGGCTCAAAATCAGTGGAGGTTATAGTGAAAGGCAATTCACTATAAAGATATTCATGGATTTAATGAAGATGCAATCTATTCTGCAGGCCAGTTAGCATGGCTAACTCACAGGAGAATACCAGGTAATTAGTCAGCTGGGAATAATCCTACTAGGGTCAGAACAAAAATCAAACACTGATCTCAAAAATAATCCCATCAAAGGATCTACAATTCAATTGGTTTATTTCTAGAGGAATTTAAGGCCCAGTACATTGTTGGGAAAAATAGAGCAATTGGCCTGCAATTAGTAGAGTTTAACAGTTGATTGAGGCCACGAGAAAAGAGAAAAAGAGCCCTACCAGTACCACTGTTTTCTGCCAAAGAAGAGGCAGAAACCCTGATTACTAACTAAAAGAGAGCTTTATTTGGTTAAATGCATAATACTTGCAAGAATTTAGATCAAGCAATTACAGTAGTTGAGTAATAACAATATAACAAAGAGAAATGGATTAATTAGATAACATAGAGGAAAAATGAAAGTATATGTACAATCACTCCCAAAATGGGGGAAAATTCAACATCTGGTCTTTCATGAGGCTGGGAAGTCCTATTCAATAGCTAGCCAGAGTCCCAATTGGAAACAACACCTGGGTGAAGTGTCTTCTTTCAGGGTAAAAACAACACCTTGGTGAAGCATCCAGCATCCTTCCTAAGGGTAAAAAAAAAAAAACACCTGAGTGAAACATAGTGCCCTAGGGTAAAAACAACACCTGAGTGAAGAATCTTCTCCAGGGTGGACCTTTGACCTGCAGTTTTGGGACTGCCCCTTTTAAGGGATACTGAATCTCAGAATTCTTGCCAATCTTGCAATTCATGAATAGTTAGCATATGCCAAAACAGCAAAGCCCATCCCCAGGGGAGTGAGTGATCAGCTCCCCGAAAGACAAACATGAAATCTCACAAGTGCCTAATTCTCTTCATGGGAATGTTTTGACATAACTATCTGTGCACTTGCAAGTATGGCCTTTTAGTAGTCCTCACACTGACTAGACCCCAGTTAACATTCCTTGGTGCCTGTGGGAAGAAAACTCCAAGTAGTAAAGAATGGTTGGTTCTTTCTTTACTGTTGGTTCACAATTCTTAATCCATTCCTTACTTACATTTATATATCTATATTATTTGGTCCCAAGAATTGGGAACTAAGTAGCATAAAAATTAATGAAGGAAAGAGAGGAAAAGATAGGAAAGGGAAAAATAAAACCACAGACATGTTTTCCAAATGTTGTAGGAAATAAAGACAGCAACAGACATATCAAACATTGTAGGAACAACAGGCACTTGACATATCATAAAGATGTCAACAGACACATCAAATGTCACAGAAACAACAGGCATGACATGTCATAAAAAAGAATGAAAAAGGAAAAATCTTAATAATAATTCTATCCATTCTGAAAAATACTCACTAATTTTTTCCCAAAACATTCAGTCCCAGGATTTTCAAAATTAAACTCTGACAATCAGCAACTAATATAAATTCAACAATATACATTTATGCGTGACTAACCACTCATCAAATTACTTAGGTACATAATGTGTTGCATTGTTAGAGTTCTGATTAGTATTTAAGCATCTTATACATAATCCATAACAAAAGTACATTATATAAGAAACAATAATCAGACTTCCAACTAGAAGACATCCAATGAATAAACTCTTCCAATGCCAAGAAGTTGAGCAAAACAATTGATAAAGGAGCAGTAGCTAAATTATGTATGTGTTGGATTCATTGTGTCATGTGTCAGAGAATTTCAGTGACACTATAACATTTTGGGTATCTCTTATTTACCATGGGCTTAAGATTCACAACCAGTGAGGGTATAAGGGCAATAGTATGATCTAAATGACCTCATTTTCCCCATTTTTGTATAGTTTGAGGCATAGGCAACAGGAAATTATTATTACTCCCCCTTTTGGGCTATGGGGCAACACTTTAACTTGTAATCTTAATGCCTGCAAGGGTACTGATGTTAACATTTTAACTGGAACCGGGGCCACAACTCACAGTGTTGAATTTAAACTTAGTCTATTGTTGTAAGGATTCCTTATCACCTATTATCTGTTTCATTAAAAGATCATTCATTTCATCATTTAAAAAAAATAAAAAGTCAAACATTATCCTGGTCCATAGTTTAAGGTTTTCTTGGTCACTGTCAATTTGGGCTGACATTCCATATAGGCATTTACATTTTCTAGGCAGCAAATAGTAGCTGGCTGGTTGCAAGAGTCCTGATGAAATATCTGCAGTCATTGGAATGAGGATGAAGGACACATATGTTTGATGTACACAAGCTGCTGGTGAATGACAGGCAGTTGGAACAACTGGGCTAGGAACCACAAGGTCGGGTACCCATGATGTTTGCCTTTCTGGTAAAGTTAATATGATGATTCTTGGATCTCAATCGTATGGCTCTGGATCTTCAGGACAGCATCTTCTTTAATAGTCCCAAGAGTGGTGTTAGAGTAGTAGACAGGGACAAAACAGATAGTTACTTGTTGCTGCTGGCAGGTATCCTAGATGTCTTTCCACAGATCTCTCCCCAACAGAGGGTAGCTCACAACAGTCCATTGTTCCTATCTCATTTTTAGTATTTGCAATCCACCCCTGGATAGAGATGTCAGCCTTCAGAGTGACTGGACACTGCTGGGCTAAACCCTTCACCTGCAATGGGGCCAAGGGGTATTTGTTTAGAATGTTGCCTCTGCCACAAACCCCACCCAAAGCCAATATCCATACTGGCCACATCCAATTCACGGGATAAGTCAGGATCCACCCCTTCATACTGCTAGAGACTGTGTTATTGCCCTCTTTACTTCTTTTTTTAAAAAGCAGCCTATTGGAAGTCCTCCTATATAAAAAGACAGAGAAATTGAATATGATAAATGAATTTGACCTAATAGATATCTATTGAGTACTGCAACCCAAAACAGCAGGATATACCTTCTTTTCAAGTCCTCATGGATCCATCTCCAAGATAGAACATTTGTTGGATCAGAAGACAAGTCTCAATAAATTTGAAAATATTGAAATTATACAAAACACTTTGTTGATCATAATAGAATGAAACTGGAAATCAATAACAGACAGAAAAAAGGAAAATTTATAAATATAGAAATTGTAAAGAAGAAATTGCAAGAGAATTCAGCAAGTATCTTGTGCCAAATGAAAATGAGAACAGAACATATCAAAACATATCAGAAAACACAAAGGCAGTGCTGAGAGAGAAATTTATAGCCATCAATGCTTATATTAAATATAAGAATAAGCTAAAATTGAAAATCTAACTGCACACCTGGTAGAACTAGAAAAAGAACAGCAAACTAATCACAAATCAAGCCAAAGGAAAAAAATCGTAAAGATCAGGGCAGAAATAAATGAAACTGAGGAAGAAAAAAAAATGATAGAGAGAATCAACAAAACCAAAAGTTAGTTCTTTGAGAACATCAACAAAATTGTCAAATCCTTAGCTAAACTGACAAAGGGAAAAAGAGAGAAGACACAAATAAATAAAATAAGAAATGAGGGGGTGGCCTTACTACTGAACCTGTAGAAATAAGGGAGATCAGAAGAGGATACTATGAACAACTGTATGCCCAAAAATGAGAAAATGTAAATGAGATGGAAAAATTCCTGGAAACACATGAACCACTTCCACTGACTTTAGAAGAAATCAAAGACCTCAACAAACCAATTGCAAGTGAAGAGTTTGAAACAGTTATCAAAAACCTCCCAAAGATAAAAAAACCCTGCACCAGATGGCTTCACAGGTGAATTCTACCAATCATTCAAATATGAACTAATACCGATTTTGCTCAACCTCTTCCAAAAACTTGAACAGGAGAGTATTCTACCAACCTCATTCTATGAAGCCATCACCTTAATACCAAAACCATATAAAGATACTACAAAAAACCCTGCAGACCAATATCTTTAGTGAATATAGATGCAAAAATCCTCAACAAAATACTTGCTAACAGAATCCAAAAGCACATTAAAGGAATTATACACCATGATCAGTGGGTTTTATCACAAGTATGTAAGTGTGGTTCAACACAAAAAATCAATTAGCATAATAAACCACATTAATAAATTGAAGAAGACATATCACACGATCCTCTTGATTGATACAGAAAAGTTATTTGAGAAAATACAGCACCCTTTCTTGAGAAAAAACACTCCAAAAGATAGGAAGAGAAGGAAGCTCTCTGAATATGGTAAAGTGCATATATGAAAAATTTAGAGCTAGCATTGTATTCAATGTGGAAAGACTGAGAGCTTTTCCACTGAGATCAGGAACAAGACAGGGATGCCCACTGTCACCATTATTACTCAATATTGTGCTGGAAGCTCTAGCTAGAGCAATTAGGCTAGACAAGGAATAAAAGACACCCAAATAGGAAAGGAAGAAGAAAAACTTTCACTACTCACTGATGACATGATCCTATATCTAGAAAATCCTGAAAAATCCACAAAAAAGTGACTAGAATTAATAGATGAGTTCAGCAAAATGGCGGGATACAAGGCTAATATGCAAAAATCAATAGTGTGTGTATACACTACTGATGTGCAATCTGAGGAGGAGATCAGAAAAAAATTTCACTTATAGTACCAACAAAAACAAAATATTTAGAAATGAACTTAATTGAGGACCTAAAGGACATGTATTCAGAAAACTACAAAACATTGCTAAAAGAAACTGAAGAAGAATTAAATAAATGGAGGGCCATTCCATGTTCATGGATTCGAAGACTAAATATTATTAAGAAGTCTATTCTACCCAAACTGATTTACAAATTCAATGCAATCCCAACAGCCATTTTTTCAAAAATTGAAAAATCCATAAAAAAATTTATTTGGAAGAGTAAGTGAACCCAAAGAGCAAAAAATGTCTTAAAAAGAACAAAGTTGGAGGACTCTCACTTCCTGACTTTAAAGCATATTACATATCTTCAGTTTTAACAACAGCATGGTGCTGGCATAAGGACAG
>JAQZBX010055062.1:0-18499 GCA_029593785.1 Cabassous unicinctus | reverse complement strand
AAAAAAGAAACAAATCAGGAGCAAAGGGCTGTCTTGGGCTGCCGTCTGTTGGGGAGAAATCTGTAGAAGGACATCTGGGATGCCTGCCAGTGGAGCAGGTAACTGTCTATCATGTCCCTGCCTACTCCTCTAACACCCCTCTTGGGACTGTTGAGGCAGAAGCCCTCACAAAGATCCAGAGCCATGTCATTGAGACCCAAGAATTAGCAAAGTAACTACACAGGAAAAGCTGACATCATGGCTGCCAGACCCTGTGGCAGCAGTTCCAGCTGCCTGTTAGTCACCAATAGCTCATGGACATCACCCACGGCTGTCCATCGTGCTCACTCCGATGTCTGTGACAATTAAATTACCAGATGGGACATGTTGACTGAGCACAGACTCCAGTAGCATGATGGCAAGTGGATTACATCTGTCCCTTTCTGCTCTCGAAAGGGGCAAGGTAGGCTTTCACTGCCACAGACTCTGCCGCGGGACTTTTGTAACCAGCCAGCTACTATTTGCTGCCTAGAAAATGTAAGTGCCCTATATGGGATGCCAGCCCAAACTGACAGTGACCAAGGAACTGCATTTACCAGTTGCCTCATGCAGTCTCAGTCTACAGGAATTTTTATGGAAAGGATGAATGGCTTTTTAAAGAAACAGATAAACGGTGATAAGGAATCTTTACAGCAATGAGCTAAGTTTAATTTCAGCACCATAGGCTGTGGCTCCAGCTCAAGTTAAGATGCTAATAAATGAGTTAAGGTGCCAGTGGCCCTACAGCCTACTCCTATGGGAAATAGGAGTCACCCAAAATATTGTTATGAGACCACAGTTTATACAATAAATGCCAATAAAAATCTTTATTAATAATCCAAGCTCTCCTATTCCTGCTAAGACCCAATGTGAACTCTTCTTGTGCCTAAACTAGTTTTTAATGTCACTAAAGGAAACTCAAAAAATTTGGAAGAGGAAAAATGTATGGTATTAGAAACCTCCTCATAAAGCCCCCTACCTGGTACATTGTTGACAACTAATGTGTCTGTTCTCCTGGTTTTAATTGGCTTCAGACTTCCTTCTTTGCAAATTATAAGGATTAAAGCCCAGCCTGAATCAGTTTGGCCTCACCTAAATAGGTTCTTCTAAGATCCTAATTCACAAGCAAATGCATTCATACCTTAATTGAGAATTACATTCTCAATGGTCCAATTTACAAATGAGTTCACTCAAACAAGCAAGGGAAATAAGACTTGAGCATGTCTTTTGTGGGGTATATTATTCAATCCAAAACAATCTGTTATGTAATATTTTGATCCAGGTTCTGCAAAATCCCCAGGTCAATATCAAATTCAGAGTTTGTCTGATGATGAATCCCAAGAGGAAAATGTATTACTTTGTTCTTAGTTGGGTGTCTCAAGTTGATACACTATATGGTAATGTCCAATGTTGGACAAGTTATGCTTAAAATTCCATTGACGTTCCTGGAAGCAACTGGATCATAACTTGAAGGATGGTAACTTGCTTTTTGTTGAAAATAAGAGAGTCTGCACCTGAATTCCCAACAGTGCATTCCTATTTGAGCTATAAGGTCTGGGTGGTTGTAAATGTTTAATAGTGCTGAATATTTTAAAACTGGTTTTTCAACTGCTCAAAAATTTACAGTGTATGAAAGCATGTTTGAACCTAATTCTTATGTTTCTCGCCCTAGCCTCCATGATTCCAACAGTATTTTTATGCTGTACCTTAGACATAAAGGGCTCTGTAGAGGATGTACAGCACAGTTCTTTCCCCTTATGTCAACACATCCAATCCTGTGGTTTGACTATTAATTAGAAGTTATAATTTTTCCCTCAACGTGAATATCTGTTGTGCATGTGGAAAATTTTTAGTTTTCTTTTTACAAATTTGTTCTTATGTTTTGCATTTTCTGCAAATTTATTGAGGCATATTTTACACCTATTATAATTCACCCACTTCAAGGACACAATTCTATGATTTTTAGGAAGTTTACAAGATGTGCAACCATCACCATCAGTAAGAATTTGTCTCCTCAATCCACAATATACCTCTAACCCATTTGCTGTGAATCCCCATTTTCATGCACAACAAATAATCTACTTTCTGTATTTATAGATTTGCCTTTTATGTTCACTTCATATAAGTAGAATGCTACAATATGTGGTCTATTGTGTTTTCCTTTTTTATTCACTTAGCAGACTATTTTTGAGGTCTGTCCATTTCATAGCCTGTATCAGTAATTTTTTCATTTTTTTTGTCTGTGTAGAAATCCATTGTATTCATGTATTACATTTTGCATATGCATTTTCAATTTTTGGCTATTATAAATAATTCTGCTAGCAATATTTATGGATAAATTTTGCATGGATTATATATTAGTAAGTTGTGAAATCCCTCCAACTTTGCTCTACTTTTGAAAAATGTTTTGGCTATTCTAGGTCTTTTGCATTTCCAAATAAAAATTAGGATCAGCTTATCAGTTTCTGCAAAAAAAAAAAATGCTGGAATTCTGACAAAGATTGTGTTGTATTTGTAGATTAAGTTGGAAATAAATAGCATCTTAACAGTACAGAATATTCTATTCCAATAACATGAAGTTTTGCTATTTAGATATTCTTTAATTCCATAAGAAATTTTTAAAATATTTCACTGTACATGTCTTACACTTATTTTGTTAAAATGAGTCTTAAGTGTTTTATTCTTTCTGATTTTATTGTGAAAGGAATCATATTATTAATTTCTTTTTTTATTGTTCATTTTTCATATATAATAGTACAATTGATGTTGCCCAATAACTTAGTGTTCTATGAGCTTGTTCTACCTGTTTGTTAGTACTAATCATTTTTGTCCCTTTCTTAGAGTTTTTATAGCATCATATTCTGTGTGGAAAAAAATGGGACTATTAACTCTTCCTTTCTTTTATTTCTTTACTTGCCTGATTGCATTGGCTAGATATTCCAGTGCAATGTTGAGGTGAAGTAGCTGTAGGTTTATTGCAGAGGTCTTTTATGAGGTTATGGAAGTTTTCTTCCATGCAAAGTTTTTTGAGAATTTTTATCTTAAATAGGTGTTGGAATTTTTTAAATGGTTTTCTTTACTTATTGGGACTATGATGCAGGTTTTATCCCTTATTTTATTAATATAGTGTATTTCATTAATATTTGGATGATAAAAAAGAAACAAGTTGAATTCATGAGACAAATTCTACTTGGTCATGGTTTAAAATATTTTTGCTAAATCTTGTTAGGAGTTTTTATATCTATATTCATGAGAATTATTGGGATATAATTTTCAATTTTTGCCACCTGGTGATACTTTGGCAAAAGTATCACCAGGATGATACTTATTGAATACATTGGGAATACTTCCTTCCTTTATTTTCTGAAATAATTTGTAAAGGACTTTTATTGTTTCTTTTTTTAATATTAGAGAGAACTTACCAGTAAATTCATCTGGAGATCTATCCATCTAGTTAGCTAGCTAGCAACATCTTTTTTTTTTTTTTTTTTTTTTTTTTTTTTTTTTTGGTTAATCTATCTAAAACTTGATTACTTTTGTTGATCTTTTCAAAGAGCTCATTTTTGGTTTCTTTGGTGTTTTTTATTGTTTTCTCCTGTGTTTTATTTTATTGGTTTCTACTCAAATTTCTAACATTTACTTCCTTCTCTTCCTTTGATTTAGTTTGCTGTTTGTTTTCAAGAACCTTAAGGTGAAAGTTTATATTACTTATTTGAGATATTTCTTATTTTCTAATATAGACATTTAAAGTGGTACATTTTTGTATAACCACTGTTTTATGGCATAGCATAAATTTTATATGTTGTGTTTTCATTTTCATTGAGTTTAAAACCTCTTGAATTTCCCTAGTAATTTCTTTACCTGACAGTTTATTTAGACATGTATTGTTTGATTTCTAATATTGTGGATTTCCCCTATTTATGTCTGTTGCTGATTTCTAATTTCATGTCATTGTATTTAGAGAATATACTTTCCATGATTTCGTTCATTTAAAATATATTAAGAACTCTTTTATGGCTTATTATGTTGCCTATTGTGGAGAATGTTTCTTTCATGTGCTTTTGAAAATAATGCATTTTCTACTGTGATTGGAAGGAATGTTCTACAAATATCAGAGTGGTCAGCTTGATTGACTGTTTTACAAGTCTTCATTTTTCCTGAATTTTGGTCTGGATGTTCTATCAATTACTGAGAGTTAAGTATTGAAATCTCTATCTATTACTTTTGAATTGTCTATTTTTTCTACAAGTCTTTCAGTTTTGTTCATGTATTTTGGGGCTTTGTTGGGTGAATATATATTTGTTACAGTCTGCTGATGAATGGAAACCTTTATAGCAATAAAATATACCTGTTTATTTTTAGTAATATTTTTTGTTTTAAATTTTTATATTAGTGTAGCCACTCTAGCTCTCTCTTGAATATTGTTCACATGATATACCTTTTTTCATCCTTTTACTTTCAAACTATTTGTGTCTTTGAATCTAAACTGTCTCCTGTGTGAATCATGTACTTGGATTCTGTATTTTAATCCAATTTGACAATCTTTATTTTTTAAATGGGGCATTTTATCCATTTATATTTAATGGAATTATTGATATGGTTGGGTTTTGCTTCTTGATATCTATATATACTATCTCTTGTTTATTTTTCTGTTAATACAGTACTGCCTTAATTTGTCTTAAGTAGATATTTCCTTTCCCTTAAATATATTTCTTTGAGTTATTTTCTTAGTGGTTGCTCTGAAGATTACTAAATATATCTTAATCTCAAACCAGTGATAGATGACTTACTGAGATCCTCTCTGGTCTTTCTTGGGAATGAGCATAGACTTCCATATGTGTGTAGCATTTTAGTTTCCCAAATTTGTCAAAGCATTTGCTCATTGAGTTTCTATTCCCAAAGTCATTCTTTTAAATTTTTCCTGGGTTCTTGTTTGCTCCAACTGAATTAACAGCCTTAAACAACAGTGATATTAACAATTCCAGCTTATTACCATGTTTTATTTAACATCCTGGGAATGAGCTTTCTCCTTGGTACTGAGCTCTTAGTCAGGTCAAATAAATGGCAATCGCCTGGGATTTGGTTTCAGGTTCCTCAAGGTATATGCTTGAAGTATTGCAATAACATTGGCAAGGCTCTGTGATTGGGACTTTTCATGAAACTTCAAAACAGGTCATTCCTCTCCTCTAACTCCCAGTTTTCCTTGGCTCTCACATGATCGTGCTGAGGAGGACAAAAAAGTCGTCCCAAATTAGAAAGCTGCCAACCCTGCTGTTCTGAGGTTCAGTAGTTTTTTCACATGAATGCTTCCTAGTTTGTTCTGTGCCTTGGCAAATTTCCAGAATCCACAAATGGTTGATTTTGATAGTTTTGTCAATATTTTCATTTATTTTGTGGGGCAGAAGGTTAACCAACATCTTCACTCTGTCCTTCTAAAAGTGCAGTTTTCCTTATTTTTCTTAATTTAATGAAAATGCTGTGCTGTTTAGTACCCATATTATTATTGTTTGTGATTAGTAATTTTTAAATAACACATCATTAATTTAACTCTTTTTTAAATGTTTTTTTTCCACACCCTGTTTATTAATTTATATTTAACTTTGATGTCACAAAATGGTCAAAATATAATTACTTATGGAATTCATGCTTAGCTGTGTTTTCATTTCTGAACTTAAAAGCAATTCACACACATTGTTCTTTATTAATGTATAGTTTTCAAATAGTTGTAACCATGAATCTCCTACAAATGTAGATTAAAAATTTATCAAATATTTTATTTCAACCCATTAGATAATGAGGGGACCAGTAAGATGAAAAATAAGGTGTTTTTTAAAACAATTTATTGAAGTATATCGTTCATACATGAACATACATAAACCATAAGTGTTCGGCAAACAAACATGCACAACATCATACAGGGCCCCCACAAATCACCCCACCACAAACACCCTGCATTGTTGTGAAACATTTGTTATGAAACCATGAAAGAGCATCGTCAAAGTATCACCACTAACTATAGTCCGTATCTTACTCCCCTAAACTTTTTTTAAGGATTTATTTATTTATTTATTTACTTTTATCCATTTTTAACCCCCCCCCCGCCCCCCGCGTTTTTGCTGTTGTGCCCATTTGCTGGGCAACTCTCTGTGTCCGTTTCCTGTCCTCTCTTCTCATCCTTCGGTTTTATGTAGTTCATCAGAAATGACATTAAAAACAAAACGTTACAATAATATTGCTAGTTTAGATACAAAATTGGGAAATATCATGCAAGGAAATAAAAAAAAAAATATCCAGGGATACCTTTTCAAATGAACAAAAATCTTCATGTTGGCACGTATTTTCACAGTGCTTGTGCTCTCAACAATCAGTGAATTTTCCAGAGAACTGCAGTATCTGGGTGACTAAATAAACATATCTCCATAACTGAAAGGGCATGTTGACTGTCGTTTTTGATAAGTTTTAGTAAGAGCTTACTACATGCTTAGATCAATGTTTCCATGTGGCATTATCTCCCTTCAGCCTGAAAAACATCCTTTATCATTTACTGGAATGCAAGTAAGCTGGGAAAAAATTACCTTTGCTTCGGTTTTTCTGAAGCACGTTTCTGATGTAAGTAACATTCTGGATTTACAGTTTTTTGTGTAACAGCGTTTTGAGGGTGTTCTTGTATGTACGTGAGAACATTGCCCACACTGAGCCAAGGGCCACATATGTAAGCTTCTCTATGTGATGATCATGTCAGAAAACTTAGGGAAACAACTGATTCCTGCAGTTGAGATTGGTATTTATATATATTTAGAGACTGGATTTACTAGGAAACCATAGTTTTTCATATAATCATCTGAAAATTAAATTTAAAAAAATAATGCATTACAATGTGCCAGGTGTATTTTACATTTCTGAATCCTTGAGAAGAACTTGTATTATATTTATTACCTACTACTTTTTTACAAGAATTTATGACTATTCAAACAAATTTCAATGGAGTTCATTTTGAGACCAGTCTATAATTATATGGTGATGGTGCTGGTCAAGCCAATATATATCAATTTTACTTTCTAAGGTACTTGATTGAATGTATCAGATGTATTTGTGACTCTATTTCAAAAACTTTCTGAGAATAGCATTATTCAAAAAGTGAAAGTGAGGACCTTTCACTTCAAGGGATTGAAAAAATATTAGGGAATATTGTTTTAATGCAACAAAAATGCTAGATATTGTATGCTATCCAGTGGTTGAAATAATGATTGTCATTAAAAGAAACACTATTTGAAAAGCAGAAACTTAAGCATTATCTGAATGTAATTGATTATTTACATGAATTGATTATTTACATGAATTAAAAATCCTGAGAGAAAATTATACCATTGTAATATAAAATGCAATATTCCTCTTGGGTATATACAAGCAGTATATGAAATTAAATAAAATCAAAACCATTTCAGACAGATGAAATTAATATCCACTCAAGGATTAACCTCAACCCTAATTACCAGGTCAAGAGTATGTAATGAAAAAAAGGAAATGTATATACAACTACCTTGGTGTGTGAAATTGACTGTTAATCATTCAAAAAATAATAAATTTTTTACTGTTATTTACTGAATACTGCATGCCCTATGTACTAGAATATAAAGATAAAAATATTCTCCTTACCTGTAAACTGATTATAGTTTAATTAAGGGGATTGGTAATTAAAACAGAAATTGCAATGCAATGTTATAAGACCTATCAGCTGGGCAAAAATTCTAAGCTATGCAAGAGAGTGTGCAACTCTTGGGGTGAAATTCACTAGAGCAAATATGCTATAAATTTAAAACTTCTGAAATAATGTAGATGCTTTTGCTACTTATATTCAGCCATGTATGTATAAGCTGGTCAAAGATTTCATTAATGGAAGCTCTCTACAATTTCCATCAAGAAATCTAATGCATCCCTTCAAAATCCATGAAAACCGTTGCGCTTATAAGGTCATAAGGTGGGCTCTGCCTCAAATCCCACAATTCTCCTTAATGAATTAAAAAAGATTTCGTAGATTCATTAAATTCTAATTTTTCCAATTTAATAAGACTGAGTTATAGGACTACAAAAGCATTTCTTAGGCTACCTCAGTTCACTGGCCATGTTTTCACACCTAACATAAAATCTATACAGCAGCATGGACTGGAAAACGTATGCGTGTGTGAGTGTGTGCATGATTTTGATATGTTCCTGGAACTTTCCTTTGAATAAAAATCCATTTTAAATGAATTTGAGCTTCCACTTGAAAATCACCTTTGATTGAAATTGAAGTTCAAACATAAGTACTCTAATTTCATACTTTTCTGAAACCTCACTAGGATGTGGATAAAAGTTGAAAAAGTTTCTGCATTATTTCCATCCACTTGCTCCTACAAAAATCAATATTTTCTAGGATTTCCTGGTCTTTGATGACTATAATTGCAGAATTGACTGATTCAAGACAGTCCTCTGTCACCTAGACTATATATAATGTGTATTATAAAGCCTTCTTTCTCGTGTTCTTTCTCCACCCCAACCTGCTTTACAAGATTATTTTCTTTTCATGCAGGTGGACTGATATTTTTCTTGTCAAATCCTCCAATGGATTTTCATATTCTATAAAACCCTAATTATTTTTGTTAATCCTATGACTTCATTTTTCTTAATTAATTGCTCAGTTCTTACTCTGCTAGTGGAATACTAACTCCCTTGCTGTTTCCCAAATACATACTTCTTCCTGAAAGGCATTGACATTTGCTCTTTTAATGGAACTCTATTCCCTATTATATACAAATCATTCTTTCCTGCCCCACTAAAACTATCCCTTTATCAGACAGCACTTCCCTAACTACACTTATTTAAAAAGAACTCCCAACTATTCTCCTACCTTGCTTTATTTTTTTCAGCAACTTTGAAATATAGTGTAAATATATCTGAGGTTTCTCCTTACTAGTTTGCTATAAGCTTACTCCTTTAGGTTAGGAACTTAGTCACTTGTTCAGTGCTGCAACTCCTCCTGAAACAGAATTGTGTGTATAAATGAATGTTTGAATTAGTATCCACAATTATCTTTTGGAGGTTTTTCTCTCTGAGACTCTTGCAATTCCAGATATAATGATAAGAGTACAGGATTCAAGAACTAATTTTTCAAACCAATCATTGCATTACATTGTAGAAGCCAGCATAGGAATTTGGAGCCATGCACTTTATAATCTGGCTCCACCCTTTCCTTGAGAAAGGTATTTGTCTACTCTGAGCTTCATATTTATGTGAAATGCTTAGCTGACCTGAGAGCTGAGCCGAGATGCCAGATGTCAAAGGTAGCCAATTAAGACAACAAGCTAAAATGAAAGTAACAGTCAAGCTATCAATCACTTACTGTCATGGTATAAGTAAGAGGCAAAACCAGACAAAGCCCTAGCTCCCATGCTTTCACATTTCCCCCCATGGAATGGACCTGCCAGGTGAGGGTCAGATGGTCCAGCATATACTTATTTCACTGTAGAGGAAGTCCCAAACAAGAGCCTTCTGCTGTTTTATGGGCCTGGGGTCTGCAAGGAGGAAGAGAAAGGGAGGCTGAAAGATGAAAAGTACAGAGTACTGAGTCAGAGAGAAGAAAATTGTCTTCAGTGCCCCCTCTGCCCTGTCCCATCGGGAGATCTCAGCAGAAGGACCTGAGGAAGGCTTCAGTTAAAGCAGGTAAGCCTAAAAGCATGTTCAGCCAGGCGGGCCTGCCTCCTCGACAGAAGTTCTCTACAGATTCTGCAATGCACAGGCTTTACACCTATTCTGGTGTGGAGAGGGCACTTTCCCTTCTGAGGCTTGCCAGGTAAAGCCTTTATAATTACCTGTGATCAGACATGAAAAATCCCATATAAATTTTCAACAGGAGCCAGTCCCCTCAGTTCCTTATCTGTTGTTTTAGTCTGCTACCCTGCTGAAACTAATATACCAGAAATAGGTTGGCTTTTACAATAGGGAGTTATTAGGTCACAAGCTTAGAGTTCTGAGGCAGTGAAAAGGTCCATATCGAGGCATCATCAGGTGATACTTTCTTCCTGAAGAGTGACTGCTGGCGATCTTCCCCTGTCACATGGGCAAGGCACATGGTGGTGTCGGGGTTTCCTTGCCTTCAGCTTCCTGCTTCCAGGGCTTTCTCTCCCTTTGCCTGGATTCAGCCTGTTTATAAGGGACTCTAGAAAGAATATTAAAACCCTTCCTGGGCTACACCTTCATTGAAGTAACCTAATAAAAAATCCCTACTTACAGTAGGTTCACATCCACAGGAATGGATTTGCTTTAAGAACTTGATCTTCTGGGGGTCTATCCAGCTTCAAACCATCACATTTGTAGAATGGAGATAATTAGACCTACGTCAGGGATTTTTGAGCAGGTTACATCAAGAAAGATAAAATATGTAAGCTACTTTGGACAGCATTTAACACATAATAGGTGATTGGTAATGTCTGTTCACATGTAGCATGACCTCAGATGTGTGTCTTCCCTCTAGTAGTGAAACCAGTGAAGCCCTAAACCTTCTATGGCCAACAAGGAAGTATTTGGAAAGCTTTGAAATGTTTTGGCTGGCTGCAGAAGTTTTTACATATGAGAAAGTCATTCTTGTTGCACATGAGTGGAAAACAAAGGCCTACTTTGTCATTAAATTAATCCCCAGAAATGTCACCATCCCACCCATGCTTTGACTGCAACTTTTCTGTCCAAGTCCAAAGCTCACCACATTTAATTTAGTTCTTGTTCAGTGTCTGTTTATCTTCCTTCCTCTCTGAATTCACTTCCAGGCTATGATTTCTGAATCCACTTTAACAGCCTTGCTGATGGTTCCTGGGTTTTTATCTTGGTAATGGAGTGCCTTTTGGCATGGCTCTGAGTTTTCTTGCCTGTTTATTACTTTGCTCAGAGGAAGCCCTGAGCATTACAAACTTGCCTTGATCTTTTCTGAATTGGGGAGAAGGTAATAGTTGCAACTTCTTGTGGAATGAAGCTGGTATCTGAGGTCTCAGACAAGTAATAGATGAGAGTTGCTTTCCAGTGTTCTGAAGTATAACACAGGAAGATGATATCTTTCAACCAAACTTCCTGGTTCAGTTGGGACATACAATGCTGTGAGTGAAAAAGAGGATGACCATCTTATTAGCAAAATCAGATATCAGTACTAGTGAGCAACAAGGCCCAAGGAGTGAGCCTGACTGCACCTTATCCTTCTCCCCTCAGGAACTTTGGCCGACATACCAAGGACAGCCAGGGGAGCAATTTGATTTACCCAAGAACTATCATGGAATCCAACATTTTTGTACAGTTTGCTTCTAGCCTTACAACTGGGGCAATGTAAACAGTTAACAGATCAGGTATTACATGGGATTTAATATACCTAGATATGCTATTTCTGAGTAAAAGATAGTGCTTGAGTTTTCTAGGCTGCTCAAGCAAACACCATGAAATGGATTGGGTTAAACAGCGGGAATTTAGTCACTCACTGTTTGAGGCTGGGAAAAAGTCCAAGGCAAGGCAACATCAAGGTGATGCTTTCTCCCCAAATACTGTGACATTTGGGCATTGGCTGCCAGTGATCCTTGGTTCCTCTGTCACATGGCAAAGCACATGGCAGTGTCTCCTTGTCACTTCCTTCTCTTCCAGGTTCCATTTAAGCCTTTTGCTTCCTGTGGCTTTCTCTCCCTGTGTGCCTGAATTTCGTCCACTTATAAAAGATTCCAGTAATCTCTGTCTGAATTTCATTCTACTATACAGGGCCCCAGTAATAGGATTAAGACTCATCATAATTGAGGTGGGTCATACCTTAACTGAAGAAATCCCATCAAAAAGTCCTACTTAAAATGAGTCCACACCCACAGAAATGGATTTAAATTTAAGAACATGTTTTCTGGGGTACATACAGCTTCAAACTACCAAAAAAAAAGCAAGTACTTTTTAAACAATTAAAAAACAAATCCTGCACAGCTACGCAATTGAAGAGGGTTCTGTTAAAGTCCATACAAGAATTAATTGCAATCGAAATGAGGGAGAATTTTCTGCAGTTAATAATATGGGTTATAAAAGAAATACATGACATTTCCAATGTGGTATGGGGAGTAGGTTATGGACAATAGAGATGAACAAACAGGAGAATGATAAATAGAGGTAGTTTTCTTGGCCATATGGCCGTGTTCCATCAAGGATTTTATTAAGCTGTGGATGTATTAGAAGTTAATTTCAGAATCCTAAAATGTAATATGTGTTGTCATGACTCTTGTACACCATTGTAGTAGGATTTTTTTGGTACTTGTGTTCAATATAATTATGCTTAAACTAACTAAATTGTAAACTGTATATAGTTCCCATTGCATTACACATGTCCAGTTATTCCCAAATAATCAGTTTGCTTCCTATGTAGATTTCCAATTAATAGAAGAGTATATGAAGTTTAATAGAGAAATACTTGCTCTAATTGTTCAGTTCCAAATCAGAAGCTACACTGAGGTCCTAATTCTCCAAGAGGGACGACAAGACATATAAGGTGCTTTCTAAAATTATGTGTTCATATGCAATGGGCATCTTACTCATTATCCCAACAAGTTGTTCTGTACATGGTAAACAGGCAGGTGATATTTGTTGAATTATCAGGCTAAATGAAGATTTGTGAGAAAGAATGAAGCAATTTTCCTCTCTTTCCTGGCTAATAGGACCTGTTAGAAAGCCTAATAAAACTGGAAAAGCAAAAAATACTATTAATGTGGTATAGGTGTGCAACCAGCTTTATTTGATTATTGAAGGTCACTAAGGTATAATAAAATTGGGTTTGAATATGTTTTATCTATCATTTATCTTTTATGCTCTATCAATTTCAATACTTGCATCGTATGGTTGTTTGGTTTGTTCTCTCCTTGGAACTTGAACTTCAATCTAAATATTTCTATAAAATATATGCTATAGTAAAACCTTGAGTACAAGACTATTTTCTATAGAAAATAAAGATAACATATCATGTAATTGAGGGACTGTTTTCACTAACATCTAGTCAATATCAGAACTGTTTTCATTTCTGAAGGTATGCTTGGATAGTGAATGGCTTCCATCTTGCACTAGGAATATATCCTTCATTAACAACATCCTATATTAAAGGCATATTGTATTATTCAAATCAGCAATTCTCAAGTATTTCCTTACTCCAAGATATCTGACTCACTATGGCAATAATTTTCATTTGCTCTGGTTAATTTCAGAATGAAGACGGCACATGTAGTTTTGTTCTAATCTTTTAAATTCACTTAATTAGAGGAAAATTACATGCAAAATATAATTTTATTTTATTATTCTTATTACTAATTGTTTTCAAAGTAGGCATACATTTCTTTATGGTTATGTTGGGAAATAAAACCTGATTAACTTATAAGCTTTTTACTATATTTTTTCATCACTTTATAATAAAAATAAACACACTTTCAAAGTTTATTAAGATACTCTTTCTCAGCTTAAACCTGTGTTTGAGCCAGCAGTCATAAAAAGTAACTGACAGATTTTTATCATCCTCAGTTTGTCCAAAGTTAATGTGTCACGTCACTTCAAAGTTACCAGTTGTTTCTGAGCATAACAAATATGATTTATTTTTAAAAGTGCAAAACCAAAAAACTCACACTGAGAACGTTATAGTTTATTGCATTTTTCCCAGTAAAGAGAAGATTGATTTTATCCCAGGAAGATGTAAAGGCAGGATTGTGGAGAATTTAACTATTACCCACCAGATGTTGATTCCATTAAGCTATCTTTTAAGCTTATGTTAGGGACTTTTGATCACAGTTTGCTTGAAGGAAACAAATGGCAAGCTTACTTGGGGTCTCGATTATCCACAGATGTGCCCCCGTCTCAGGGAAGCTGGAGGAGGTGGCAGTGGAAGAGCTCGGTGCGGGCTCTTCAGGAGCAGAACATCCCATTAAACTTAATCAAAATGAGAAGACTGGGGGGTGTGCATCTGCCATGTCAGAAGGCCAGAAGAAGTTTCCTGGCGTTCCCCATCAGACACAGCGAGCTCCTTATTGGCCTTGGCTAGCTTACAGATTCAGCCCTGTGTTTGTCATTTAGGAACCAGAGGGCTGCCCTTGAACTGGAGGTGTGCTGCACCAGCTGCCTGTGGCATCCCAGGGTTATGAGGTCTCCTGACATGGCCACCTTCTCGCTATACCTCAGTCCCGGTGCAGTTTATCAAAAATAATAAGCTCAAGTCAAAGTGTTCAAGTAAACATGGACAACAGTAAAACATCCATCATCCGAGAATTTTTACAAGAACTTTAAAATATATTCAGGTGCATTGTCCGTTCTGTACAAGTCTCACCCCAAGTCTCAGGGTATCAGCCTAGCAATGTAGGGACCCTCAACCTGTATGGCAGGGATTCCAATCCCAGCTCCGCTGTCCCCAGTGGTACGAACGTATGCAAATTACACGCCCGGGCTGTGTCTTAGCTTGATCTTCTGCCCTACTCCATGCAATTGGCACATGGGTTGAATGAGTTAAAATTTGTAAAGTGCTTAGTATGGCCCCTGGCATGATGTTTTGCTATTGCTATTGCCTTATCAGTAAGGGATGGGAGGGCAGAGGTACAGAGTATTTCTAGTGTATTTTGGGCACTAGAGGAAGTTCTGAGATTGAGAACACAGGGGTGAAAAAGCTACTGGTGGTTCATCATCAACCTGTTGGACGGGTCCTCCCTGATAGCTGATAACTATTGACAGTGTTTTTGAACAGGGAGCCTGTTTTGCACACAATAGAACTCATTTCTGTGGGTTGCCCCTGGCAACAATTTTAGTTTTCCCTTTGTTAGACCTCAAGTAGTTGGTTCAAAAGAACCTGTGAAAAATAAATTTGAATTGAAGATAATCAGGTTTTAGCACATCATTTAAAAAGACAGACACCTAAAGGGCCACAGCTAGTACAAACAAAGGAAAAAGTATTTGGAAAGAATTATATATGGCTTTTGCTTGTGAAACTGGTATCAGCAACCTTTCCAGTGAAAGCCATAAACTGAGTCATTTTTAAAATAATGGGAATAGATTTCAAGTATCCATGACTGAATGGTGGCCTCAGTACAGTATTCCCAGAGACAATCGCTATTCACAATACTAGTGTTCACACACATTGAAATCGATTTGCCACAGCTCCTCTGAGCGTAGCTCAAATGTACACCCAGGTGAGCATTTGCCCATCACTTTTGGTAATAAGCTTGGTTGGTATTGCCGTAGTATCCTTTAGAGGAGGATTTAGATGCAAGCATTACCCTGCTTTGCAGAAAGAAATGGAGGCTGACCTACACAAAGTATTCTGACCTGCCCTATTCTACAAAATCAGCACCATAGTTCCATGGGAAAATGAGAAAATTAAGCACGTTGTAGTGAAATTTTCTTAAGGCTAAATTTTTTCTATTAACTAATTATTGCTTGCAAAGAAATTATGTCCTTCCAAGTTTTGTTTGTTTCTTTGTTTAAAATGGCCTTTCATTTAGAATTGGAAGGTTCCAGTAAATGGCAATATTTGTGTGTATGTGGTATGATGGTGGTTGTGGAGGACCATGGGCAGACTGGTGTGTATGTGTGAGCTCAAATAATCTTCCTAGCAAATACAAAGTTGAGAACCCTATATTGTTCCTCAAAACGTTTATTGAAACTTGACCAATTTGCAAATCTCTAACGCAGGAAACCACCCTGACATGAAAAATATGGTTCTAAGTACCACAGAGTTGCTTGGCTACTTGAATTTAGCCATTGCCTCTTGTTAATGCCTATTCTCTAATATGTTTGGATTCTTTCGAATCAGGAGAAAATCTACTTTGCTCTAAGTTTGAAACTTATACTGTCTGAAGGAATGGGGATTTTTTTTTTTCCAATTAACTGACAAGTGGATTGTTGAAGAGCCTCTGAAAATCAATCACAGTGTACGGCAAACAGAGGGAGCCTGTTATCTTCCATGATTGCAATTCAGGAGTTGAGAATTTCATTTCATGCCTGCCAAAAGGTTTGGGTGAAGGAAGTATCTTTAAAACTTTATAGGTACAAATGAAATTGGCAGTTTGAAAAGGATTCCAGCACTTAAAGAAAGATCCAGAACCCTTTACATCTTCAGTTTCTGTAATTATTTTGATGAAGCAGGTCACCCCCAATTTTGAAGACAGGGTCTTTGGAAGAATTTGATAGCTTTAAAAATGAATTTAGAAATTTTGATAAATCACTAAGGTAAACTACAGCTAATGTTTGCCAGAAAAATATAAAGTGGCAGGTAGCACAAAGATTTCTGTGACATATTGCTAAAAACAATAGCTGAGCCAAAACACTGAGAAGTATATATGGATATAAAAGAATTAAAGAAACAACATATCTATAGGTAGGTGATATCTTCTTTGTCTGGGGAAGATTTTCTGAATATAGAGAATAAAAAAAAGAGAATTTTTTTTTAAAAGTTAAATGATATTTCAGCATTTTTAAAAATTCTTATTTCAAAATAATTTCAAATTTACTGGAAAGTTGAAAAATTAATACAGAAACAATGCCTAGTATTCCATCTTACCCCCAACTCAGTCTTTAAATTTGCCAAAGGACTGCTGATGCAAAGTATCAGAAATGTGTTGGCTTTTATAAAGGGGATTTATTTGGGGTATAACCTTACGGTTCCAAGGACATGGAAATCCCAAACTGATGTACCACAAGAGGTGCTTTCTCACCAAAGCCAGCTATTATTGATTCTGTTGTCCACGCATGTGGTGAAGCAAGAAGGCTGCAATGTCTGCTGAGTTCTCTGCCTTTCTGCAGCTGCAGGCAAACTTGGCATATGGCTGCCCCTTACTGGGCCTTTTATTTTTCTTTCTAGGCCTCAGCTCCTTGACCTCTCAGGAACTTCCCTCTTTGCAGCTCCACTGTGGGTGAAACATTTCTCACATGGCAGGATCAAACATGGCGGCTCCCTTTTCCTGTGTCTGTCTGTCCAGAAAGGGGGCGGATACTCAAACTGAGTCACACCTTACTTATGCAGTCTATTCAAAAGCCCTAAACCAATCTTATCAAATAATCTAATCAAAAGCCCCTCACAACTGATGCAACCAAAGGGTACCACACCCAGAGTAATCTATTAGTTAACAACATAATCTTTCTCTTTTAGGGATTCATAAAATAATCTCATGATGCCACACCCAGTAGACTTACTATTAGCATTTTGACACATTTGCTCGATCCTTCTATCTAATGATCTATCTATCTTTCCACATATCTATCTACTTACCTATTTATTTGCCTATTTTCTAAACATTTCAGAGTAGGTTGCACACATCATGCTTCTTTAACCTTAATATTTCCATGCATATTTCCTGAGAACAAGGACACACTCACTTATGTAATTCCCTTAAGTATAGGTATTATCTTAGTTTGCCAAGCTGCTATCACAAATGGCACCCAATGGGTTGGCTTAAAAATGAGAATTCATTGCCTAATGGGTTTCAGAGGCTAGAAGGTTTGCTTCCACTTTAGATTATTAGTGCTCTGGTGCTGACTGCTGGCAGTCCTTGCTTTCCTTAGCTACCTGTCACATGGTGATATCCTTTTCTTTCTTGCTATAGGACTTCAGCAGTCCCAATTAAGGTCCATCCATATTCAGTTGGGCCACACCTTAAATAAAAATAATATCTTCAAGAGGTCCTATTTACATGAGTTCATACCCACAGAATGTTGTTTAATATTAAGAATATGTGTTATCTGGAGTGCATCACTCAATTTAGGACAGTTATCAAGCTCAAGATATTAAACTTTGACATAAACCACAGAGCTCATATTCAAATTTACAATTGTCCCAGGAATATCTTTTTAAGTGTTTTCTACTCCATTATTAGATCCAGAACAGGATGATATATTTCATTTAATTTTCATTGTCTCTTTATTCTCTCTCTCTTTTCTATAACTTGTGGTAACATATATACTACATATAATTTCCCATTGCAACAACTCCAAAGGATACAATCCAGTGGCATTAATCACATTTAAAATGTTGTGCTACCATCACCACCATCTATTACCAAACATTTCCTTCACTCCAAACAGAAAATCTGTACCCATTATGCATTAATTTACCATTCCCCTACACTCCATACCCTACACCTGGCAACCTGTACTGTACTATCTGTCTCTGTGCATTTGTATATTCTAGAGAGCTCACATAACTGAGATCATAAAATATCTGACTTATTTCACTCAACATATCATCTTCAAGCTTCATTCATGTTGTAGCATGTATCAGAGCTTCATTCATTTTTAGTAGCTGAATGATATTTCAATGCATGTATATACTACACTACATTTATCCATTAATGTGTATGGAAACTTGGGTGGCTTCCATCTTTTGATTATTGTGAATAATGCTCCTATGAACATTGGTGTACAAATATCTGTTAGAGACTCTACTGTCAATTCTTTCAGTTATATTCCTAGAAGTGCA
>JAQZBX010055061.1:0-18506 GCA_029593785.1 Cabassous unicinctus | reverse complement strand
AAAAGAATCTTGACAGGAAAACTCTGAGTAAAGGCTGCAGCCGCAGCTGCCAGCGCCCATGCTCCCAGCCGTGGAGCAGACGGATTTGAATTCTCTGGCCTCTGGCCAGCAGCTACAGAGAGAGAGGACCACAGGGTTCCACCTCCCCAGGAAAGGGGAGAGAGAGGAATGCAGCCTAAGGCTGATTCAGCTTTTGACCAACAAATTTGGTCTGCTCTGTCCCACGAATCCTTCCAGGCCAGGTGGGGCTGCAATACTGTATGCCCTGGGAGCCATAAAGGGACTAAAGAGATTCTCTCAAACACCCTCCCTACTGACCAGGACTGGTTTTTAAGGATGCAGAGAGGAGAAGAATTACTTCCTACCTGGGAAAAGGGGGTGGGGAAACCTACTGACAAAGAGCAGAGAAGAGTTTCTGAGAAAGTTTGATTTGCAAGGATCTGAAATTATTCTGGTTGGGGTTACGGTGAACACATTCCAACCAGGGTTTCAGCTGATCTGCTGAAGACCGCCATCTGCTGGCAGACCAAGGAAGTACATGTAATGATAATAAAAGTAAATAAATAAGAGGCTTTTGGGGCCTTTACAGTCTTCCTTCCCAAGGCCCTTGCAAGCAGTTCTGTGACCGATTACTGGTTCCATGACCCGGATTTGTGCAACTAAACATGGACAACCTAAAGAGCTCAAACAGGTTGAATTAAGAATAAGAAAACAGCAATAATACACAGGCTCCCACTGCTAACTCCCTATGCAAAAGACAGAAATTGAGCATCAGGGTAAATTCACCATAATAATTAGATGCCTAGACATCAGTAAAAAAATTATAAGCCATATTAAGAAAAAGGAAGATATGCCTCAAGCAAAGGAATATATAAAAGGACCATATGAGACACAGGATTTGAGACAACTAATCAGCAAGGTTCATACAAATTTCCTAAATCAAATAAATGAGTTGAAAGTGAATATGTTTTAAGAGATAAAGAACATCAAGAAGCCACTGGGCAAACAAAAAGAAGAATTGAAAAATGTGAAAAGAAAACAGAGCTTATGGGAATGAAAGACACAGGTGAGATTAAAAACATGAGAGGGGAGAAAAAATATTAGAGGCATATAACAGCAGAATGGAAATCACAGAAGGAAGAATAAGTGATGCAGAAGACAGAATAGCTGAAATTGAAGATAGAGGAGGACACAGAGAAAAAAGAATGGAAAAAAATGAGTAGGGAGTCAGGGAGTTGAATGATAACACAAAGCATAACAACATACATGTCATGGGACATTCAGAAGGAGAAGAGAAGGGAAAAGAGGAAGAAGAGTATTTGAGGAAATAAGAGCTGAAAATTTCCCAACCCTAATGAAAGAATTTATATGTTCAAAAGCACAGCATACGCCAATCAGAATAAATCTACTCCAAGACACAGACAACTCAGAATGCCAAATGCCAAAGATAAAGAGACAATTCTGAAAGCAGCAAAGGAAAAGGAAACCATCACATACAAGGGACATCCAACAAGGCTTTGTACAGATTTCTCATCAGAAATCATGGAGGGGAGAAGACAATGGTATGAAATAATTAGTATACTGAAAGAGAAAAATTGCCAGCTGGGAATTCCTTATCCACCAAAACTGTCCTTCAAATATGAAGGTGAGTTTAAAATATTCACAAATAAACAGAAATTAAGAGAGTTTGTAAAAAAAAGAATCTGGTTTTTCAGAAAGCACTAAAGGGAGCCCTACAGCCCGAATGGAAAACACAGGAGAGAGAGGCTTGGAAGAGAGAGTGGAAGGAAAGACTAAAAGATAGGATAACAAAAAGGATAAAATGATAGATGAAAATAAGATATGACATATGAAAGCCAAATAATAAAATGTTAGAAGGAAATAATGAAGTTACAGCAATATCCTTGAATGCGAATGGATAAAACTTCCCAATCAACAGATATAGGCTGACAGAATGGATTAAAAAAAAAATGCTGTCTACAAGGGACTCAACTTAAATCCAGAAATACAAATCCAGGAATACAAATCGGCTGAAAGGGTAAGTTTGGAAAAACTATATTCCATGCAAATAATAACAACAACAAAAAAACCCACAGGTAGGTATACTAATATCAGATAAAACAAACTTTAAATGCAAAAAAGTTAAAAGAGATGCAGAAGCTCATTATATATTAATAAAATTTATACTCTACCAGGAAGACAAAGGAGTCATAAATATCTATGCACCTAATCAGGGTGCCCCAAAATACATGAGGCAAACTCCGACAAAACTGAAGGGAGAAAAAGACATCTCTACAATAACACTTGGAGACTTCAACATGCCACTCACATCAATAGATAGAACAACTAGATAGAAGAGCAACAAGGAAACAGAAAATTTGAAAATATGATTTTAAAAAAGCTAGACCTAACAGACATATGCAGAATGTCGCATCCCAAATCAGCGGGTTATACATTCTTCTCAAATGCTCATGGATGTTTCTCCATGATAGACCACATGTTGGGTCACAAAGCAGGTCACAGTAAATATAAAAAGATTAAAATTATACAAAACACCTTCTCAGATCATGATGGAATGAAGCTGGAAATCAGTAATAGGCAGGAAAGGGGGAAAATCACAATTGTAAGGAGACTGAAAAACACACTAAAAAATAATCAGTGGGTCAAAGAAAAAATTGTAGGAGTAAATATCTTGGGATGAATTTATCAAAAGTTATGAGATACAACAAAGGCAATGCTGAGAGGGAAATTTATAGCCCTGAACACCTATATTAAAAAAGAAGAACTAAAATGAAAGACCTAACTGAACACCTGGAGAAACTAGAAAAAGAGCAGCAAACCAATCCTAAAGCAAGCTGAAGTAAAGAAATAATAAAGATTAGAACAGAATAAGTAAAACTGAGAACAACAACAACAACAACAACAAAAACAAAAACAACAGAGAAAATCAACAAAACCAAAAGCTGGTTGTTTGAGAAGATCCATAGAATTAATAAACCCTTAGCTAGATTTACAAAGAAAACAAGAAAGAGGATACAAATAAATAAAATCAGAAAGGAAAAGGGGAATGTTGTAACTGAACCCACAGAAATAAAAAGGATCATAAGAGGATATTATGAGAAACTGTGCCAACAAATTAGACAACCTAGATGAAATAGACATATTCCTAGAAACGCACAAACAACCTATATTGACTCTACAAGAAGTACAGGAACTCAACAAACCAATCACATTTAAAGAGATTCAACAAGTCATCAAAAATCTGCCAACAAAGAAAAGTCCAGGACCAGATAGCTTCACAGGTGAATTCTACCAAGCATTTCAAGAAGAATTAACACCAATCCTGTTTAAACTCTTCCAAAAACCTGAAGAGGAGGGAAAATTACCCAACACATTTTATGAAGCCAATATCACCCTAATACCAAAGCCAGATAAAGAAAAGAATATTACAGACCATTATATAATGAACAGATGCAAAAATTCTCAACAAGATACTTGCAAACAGAATCCAAAAGCATATTAAAGAATTATACACTATGATCAATTGGGATTTATTCCTGGTATGCAAGGCTGGTTCAACACAAGAAAATCAATTAAAATAATAAACCACATTAACAAGCTGAAGGGAAAAATTCATAATAGATGTAGAAAAGGCATTCCACAAACTCCAGTATCCTTTCTTGATAAAAACACCTCAAAAGACAGGAATAAAAGGAAAGTTTATGTATGAAAAACCCACAGCCAACATCGAGCTCAATGGGGAAAGGTTGGAAGCTTTTCCTCTAAGATTTGGAACAAGGCAAGCATAACCACTGTCACAACTGTTCTTCACATTGTACAAGTAGCTCTAGCTAGAGAAATTAGAAAAGAAGAATAAATAAATAAAAGGCACCTCAATACAAAAAGAAGAAATCAAACTCTATTTGCTGATGACATGATCCTACATTTAGAAAATTCTGAAGTATCTACAACAAAGCTACTTGAACTAATAAATGAGTTCAGCAAAGTGGCAAGATACAAATACAAGATCAACACACAAAAATCAGTAATGTTTCTGTACACTAGTTTGAACAATCTGAGGAAGAAATCAGGAAAAAAATTCCAATTACAATAGCAACAAAAAGATGCAAATATCTAGGAATCAATTTAGCCAAAGATATAAAGGACCTGTATTTTGAAAACTTCAAAACAATGATAAAAGAAATCAAAGAAGACCTAAACAAATGGAAAGACATTCCATGTTCATGGATTAGAAGTCTAAATATCATGAAGATGTCAATCCTACCGAAAATGATTTATAGATTCAATGCAATACCAATAAAAATTCCAACAGCCTACTTTACAGAAACAGAAAAGGCAATTACCAAATTTATTTGGAAAGGAAAGGGTAACCGAAGAGCTGAAAACATCCTAATAAAGAAGAGCAATGTGGGAGGCCTCTCACTGCCTGACCTTAAAATATTAAATATTAAAAAACTATAGTAGTCAAAACAGCATGGTATTGGCATAAAGATAGATACATTGATCTATGTATGCCATAGAATTGAGAGTCTAAATATAGACCCTCACCTCTACGGTCAACTGGTTTTTGAGAAACTTTCCGAACTCCACGTTACTAGGACAACACAGTTTCTTCAAAAATTTGTGCTAAGAAAACTGGATATCCATAACCAAAAGAATGAAAGAGAACCCCTATCTCACTCCCTACACAAGAATCTACTCAAAACAGATCAAAGTCCTAAATAAAAAAGCCGGGACCATAAAACTACTAGATGATAATGTAGGGAAACATCTTCAAGATCTTGTGGTAGTTGGTGGTTTCTTGGACCTTACTCCCAAAGCACAAGCAACAAAAGAAAAAAATAGATAAATGGGATCTCCTCAAAATTTGAACAGAAAGTTTCGGCAGAAAGTTACTTTTGTGAACCTCAAAGGCAGCCGACTCAATGGGAGAAAAAAATTGGGAAATCACATATCCAATAAGGGTTTACTATTTGTGATATATAGATTCTGCAACTCAACGATAAAAAGACAAATAATCCACTTAAAAAATGGGCAAAAGGCCTTGAACAGATATTTGTCCAAAGAAGAAATACAAATGGCAAAGAAACACATGAAAAAACGTTCAATATCACTAGCGATTAGGGAAATTCAAATCAAAGCTACAATGAGATATCATTTCACTCCTATTAGAATGGCCACTATTAAGAAGTCAGAAAACTGTAAATGTTGGAGAGGGTGTGGAGAGATAGGAATGCTTACTCACTGGTGGTGGGACTGTAGAATGGTACAGCCGCTGTGAAGGACTGTTTGGCAGTTCCTAAGGAAGTTGAATATAGATTTTCCATATGAACCAGCAATACCATTATTAGGTATATACCCAGAAAAACTGAGAGCAGTGACATGAACAGACATCTGCATACCAATGTTCATAGCAGCATTATTCACAATTGCCTAAAGATGGAAACAACCCAGGTGTCCATCAACTAATGAATGGATAAACAAATTGTGGAGTATACATATGATGGAATACTATGCAGCTGTAAGAAGACATGAAGTCATGAAGCATATGACAACATGGATGAACCTGGAAGACATTATGTTGAATGAAGCAAGCCAGACACAAAAGAACAAATACTGTATGACTGTGCTATTATGAACTAAATATATTTTTGTAAGTTCATGGAATATAACTAGAATATAGATCATGAGAAAATATGGTTCAGAATGGAAAGCTGAGGTTTAATCTGTACAGAATTGGTATAAAGGTTGTTTATAAATCTTTGGAAATGTATAGAAATGGTAAAAGCACATCACAATGGAGTGGGGATGGGGGGCGGCGGGGGTAACCTTACCTGTAGAGTAACAAGGAGAAGAATTACAATGGAATTCTCTTTTCCAAATAGGCAGACAAAAACAGAATGAAGTGAAAACTTTAGTATTGAAAGAAAAAATAACACCAACCTACATCCTACAAAATCATCCACCAAAAGTCAAGGAGGGGAGTAGGTGTAGCTCACTCGTTGAGCTCCTGCTTTGCATGCGTGAGTCCCCACGTTCAGTCCCTAGTACCTCCCCACCCCACCCCCACCACACACACACACAAAAAAAGTCAAGGAGACTGAATGCAATAGGATATTAAAAGGCGTATACACTATGACTAAGCGGGATTTATCCCAGGAAGACGAGAGTGGTTAAACATTTAAATTTTTTTTAAAAAAGGTAATTGAAAAATCCATAGGAAGCATTACACAGAATGATGTAAGGCTAAAAGCTTTCCCACTAATATTAGGAACAAGACAAGGATGCCTGCTTCCACTACTACTACAAAATATTGTACTAGAATATCTATCTAGAGCAATTAGGCAAGTAATAGAAATAAAAGGTATCCCAATTAGAAAAGAAGAAATGAGAGTATCCTTATTATCAAATGACATAATCTTATTACAGAAAAATTCCAAAGAATCCACAAGAAAGCCACTACAGCTAGTAACAAGATTCAGCAAAGATGCAGGGTACAATATCACAGGGAAAAATCAGTTGTGTTTCTATATACTATTAAATAATATAAAACTGAAGTTAATAAAGCAATTCCTTTGAAATAGTACCTTAAAGAAAATACTTAGAAATAATTTAACCAAGGTTGTGAAAGACATCTATGTACACTGAAAACAAGAAACACACTGCTAAAAGAAACTTTAAAAGTATACATAAGAGGAGAGACATCCAATATTCACAGATGGAAGAATTAATATTGCCAATAATACCCAAAGCAATATATAGATTCAATGCAATCCTTATCAAAATTCTAGCATCCTTTTTTGCAGAAATGGAAAATCCTAACCTCAAATACATATGGAGTTGCAAGGGGCAAACAATTTTGAAAAAGAAGAACAAAGTTGGAGGAATCCTACTTCCCAATTACAAAGCTTACTACAAAGCTAAAATAATCAAAACAGTATGGTCTTTGCATAAGGTTAGACATACAGACCAATGGAAAAGAAGAGAGAATCCATATATAAATCCACCTGTGGCAGTATAAATCTTCTGTGGACTCAGAAAATCCTGTTCTTAAAGCCAATCCATTCCTGTGGGTGTAAACCTTGTAAGTGGAAACTTTTGATTAAATTACTTCAGTCAAGAGCCTTTGGCTAGGTTGCCTGACTCAGGCTGGGTCTTAATCCTGTTAGTGGAAGCCCTTTACAAAAGGAGGAATAAAAAGTTACAGACAGAAAAAAGCTACTGAGACAGAGACCACCAGAGGCTGAGAGAGAGGGTCCCAGAGGCTGGAAGCTGGAATCAGTAGAACAGAGAGGCTTGGAGAAAGGCCACCAAAAGATGAGAGAAAAAGCCACAAGCAGAGTAGCTAGCTGAAGGCAGCACAGCCTAGAGGAGAAGGCAAGGACCGACAGAGCTGCTGCCACGTGGCATGAGTCGAGGTTCACCAGCAGCCAACCTTCAGGGAGAGAGCTTCACCTGATGCTTTGACTTAGACATTTTTCTCAGTCTCAGAATTGTAAGCTCATAATTTAATAAATCCCTATTGTAAAAGCCAACCCATTTCTGATATATTGCATTGGCAGCATTTAGCAAACTAAATCACTACCCATCTATGGCCAACTGATTTTTGACAAGGGTGCTGAGTCCATTCAAAAAGGAAAGAATAGTCTCTCCAACAAATGGCACTGATAAAAGTAGATTTCCACATGCAAAAGAATGAACTTGGACCCCTCGGCTACCTCACACAGTAGGCAAAAGTAAACTCAAAATGGAACAATAAACTAAACATAAAAGTTAAAACCACAAATCTCTTAGAAAACAACGTAACAATACAACTTCATGACCTTAGTTTAGCAAAGAATTCTTAGAGATAGCATCAAAACCACAACCAACAAATGATGAATTAGATATCATCAAAAGTAAAAACATTTATGCATCAAAGGTCTTTAACAGGAAAATGAAAAGACAACCTATGGAATAGGAAAAAGTAGTTACAAGTCATATATCTGATAAGGGTTTGATATACAGAATACATAAACTCTTATGACTCAACAACATACATATAAAAAATTAGAAATGGACAAAGGATTTGAATAGAAAATTCTCCAGAGAATACATACAAAGAGCCAATAAACACAGGAAAATATGCTCAACCTCATTAGCCGCTAGGCAAAACCAGAATGAGATACCACTTCACATTCAGTAGGATGCATATTATTTAAAAACTGAAAAACAATGTGTTGGCAAGGATATGGAGAAAATGTTATAGCCACTTTGGAAAACATTTTGGTAGTTCCTCAAAAAGTTAAGCATAGACTTACCATGTGACCCAGCAATTCTACTCTTAGGTATTATGCCTAAAAGAACTGAAACCTAGGACCCAAATATATTTGAACACAATAGGTTTATTCACAATAGCCAAACAGATGGAAGTGACCTATGTGTCCATCAGCAGCCAAACGGAAAAACAAAATGCAGTATACACATAATTTGGAATATTACTTAGCCTTATAAAGAAAGAAGTTCTAATACATTCTAAAAACATACATGAAACTTAAAAATATTATGCTACATGATATAAGCCAGACAGAAAAGGACAAACATTGTATGGTTACACTTATATGAAATATCTAGACTAAGCAAATTCATAGAGACAGAAAGTAGATTATAGGTAATCAGGGATTAGAGAAAGGATGAACAGTGGGCTGTTGCTTAATAGATACATGATTGCTATTTAGAGGGTGATGAAACATTTTGGAAATAGTGGTGGTGTTCCCACAACAATGTGAATTGTAATCAATGCCACTGAATTGTACACTTAAAATATGGTTCTAATGATAATTTTATGTTATATGTATTTTACCACAATAACATTTAAAATATATATATTAAGCAAAAAAGGTGAAGGAGAAATAAAGACTTTCTCTGAGAAACATAAACTAATGAAATTTATTTCCAGTAGACCTGCCTTGCATGAAATATTAAAAAGTTCTTCAGAGAGAAGAAAAATGATTTTCATCAGAAACTCAGATCTAAATAAAGAAAAAACATCAGAGAAGGAATATTAAATGAAGGTAAAATATTTTATCTTATTCCAAATTGATCTAATAAATCTTTTTCCATACTGATAATTGCAACAATGTATTTGGTGATTAATGCATATGAATAAGTGAAATAAAGGGCAACAATGTCCTAAGGCATGGGAGAGAAGTATTGAGAATACTCTGTTATAGGGCACCTACATCACCCACAAAGCAGTATAGTATTACTTGAAAGTGGACTTAGATTAGCTATAAATGTGTATTGCAAGCTTTAGGAAAACTAATGAAAGAGCTGAAAAAAAAGTATAACTGATAGGCAAGGAGAGAAGAGAAAACAGAATCATATAACATGCTCAATTAAAACCAAAGAAGGAAAAAAGAAGATAAAGAAATGAAGTGCAACAAAAAGAAAATAGTTAAAAACATGGAAGATATTAATCCAACAATCTCAATAATCACTTCAAATGTAAATAGTCTAAATACACCAGCTAAAAGACAGAGTAGATAATAAGACCCAACCATATCTTGTCTACAAAAAGCAACTTAAAAAATAAACACTGATAAATTAAAAGTAAAAAGATATAGATAAACCATACTAACTTGAATCAAAAGATAGCTGATGAGAATATCCTTGCTGTCCTGATTGTGTGATAATCAGGGTAGGCTAAACGTTTGTTATATTAGAAACCATGCATGTGTCCCCAGACCTAGTTTTTCTCCCTAGGTCTGGTTTTTGGAATGCTGGTGATAAACTAAGCCTGATTTATTATATGACCATCCTGTAAGGGAAAAGACTGTAACTCTAGGTATCTTGGTCAACCTTAAGAGATATAACAGGGGGACGGATGTGGCTCAAATGGTTGGGTGTCTGTCTCCCATATGGAGGGACCTGGGTTCAGCCCCCGGAAACTCCTGGTAAAAAGAGAAAAAAGGAAAATATAGAAGGCACGTGGGCCACCAGGCCCTGCGAGCCACACAGCAACATGATGACATACAGGAGAGTGACACAAGGGAGAGCCAAGACAAGACGCACCAAAAAACCAGGAACCAAGGTGGGGCAGGCGGTAGGACGCCTCTCTCCCACATCAGAGGTTCCGAAGATCAAATCCCAGTGAACACATGAGGAGAAAGATGAGAAGAGAGGGCAAGAAACAGACACAGAGTCGCCCAGCGAATGGACACAAAAACAGCAAAAATGGGGGGTGGGGGGGTAAAAATGGATAAAAGTAAATAAATCCTTTAAAAAATGTACAGGGGAGCAAGATATGGACTATAGTTAGTAGTAATACTTTGATGCTCTTTCATGATATGTTAACAAATGTTTCACAGCAATGTGGGGTGTTTGTGGGGGGTGATGTGTGGGAGCCCTGCATGATGTTATGCATGTTTGTTTTGTAAGTTCACAATGTTTGTGGAACACTTATAGTTTATGTAGGTTCACGTATGAATGATATACTTCAATAAATTGTTTTTAAAAAAAGATAACTGAAGTAGCTGTATTACTTTCAGATGTAGAAGACTTCAGGAAAAGGAAAATTACCAGGCATAAAGACAGGCATCATATAACAGTAAAGGGGATCAATTCACCAAGACATAACAATCCTCAACATATATGAACATAACAACAAAGACTCAAAATACATGAGGCAATGGGAAAAATACAATTAATGTAACTTATGGACTATAGTTAACAGCAATATTGTAATAGTCTTGCATCAATGTCAAAGAAAGTACTATATCAACACTAAGGATCAATAATAGGCAGTATAGGATTTTTTTCCTTTAGACTAAGGAAAACGTTCTAAAATTTACTGAGGCTAAGACAACACAACTGTGTGATGAAATTGACAGTCACTGAGTTTACACTTTGGATAGAATGTTCAAGGCATGGGACTATATAACACAGTGAACCATGTGGTGGATGATGGACTGTGGTTAACAGCACAAACATGAGAGTGTTTTAATTGGTCTAATAGATATGAACTATAACAAACATACAATACTTACACACAGTGTTAATATTAGGGGGTATATGGAAAAAATATACCAAGGGTACACTATGGACCATAGTTAGTGGTAATAGCCTAATCATGTTCTTTCATAATCTGTAACAAATGTTCCACAACAATATAAGGTGTTGGTGGATGGGGTGATGTATGGGAATTCTGCACATTATGCATAATTGTTTTGTAAGTTCACTACTTCTTTAATAAAAAAATAAAAATAAAAAATAAAAAGGCAAAAAAAAAAAATACTTGAGGCAAAAAACTGATAGTACTGCAAAGAGAAACAGATGAAGACAATATTATAGGTGGAGAAGTCAAAACCTCTATTTGACAGATACAGCAGATAAAAAATCAGTAAGGACAGAGTTGAACTGAACAGCACCATAAATCAGCTGAATCTAATTGACATTTATAAAACACATCATCCAACAATACCAGAATATGCATTCTTCTCAAGCTCGTATGAAACATTCACCAAAACAGACCATCATTCTGGGCCATAAAAAACTTAACAGGCCATGATCAAGATGGTGGAGTGAGATGCTTCAGAGTTCAATGCCTCACAAATCTTTGAGCAGCCAGCAAGAACTGGGAGAAACATCTATCTCAAAGCTCTAAAAAAAAAAAAAAAACAGTTAAAGGATTTCAGTGTCAGGATAAATACCAAAGCAAGAAAAAGCAACTTAAAAGCAGTAGTATTTCATGGCACCTTATGTGGCCACCCTGCAACCCCTCAACACCTCAGCATGGAACTGGCCCGGCTCCCTGGGAAGATCCCTGGTCCCAGATCTGGAGGGAGCAGAGTAACACTCATGCAAATTCCAGGAGCATGTATGTCTGGCCCATTCTATCTGGTAGTAGCATGTGGGACTCACTGCCCAGAAACATTCCCTGTGTGTATAAGGCAGCTCACAGAGCATAATGCTGTGGAGAGCAGTCAAGCCATGCAGCCTAGGGTAAGAGATTGCTGGCTGTAGGACACAGAGTGCAGTAGCTGGATGCCTGGGACCATGAGAACAATTAAAAAGAGGAGACATTTGTAACTGTGTAAATAGGGGAATTCATAGGGCCACACATACATATCGAAACAAGACACATGCACAAAGCGGATCAAGGAGGTCCCTATGCTTTGGCCTCTAGCTATTCTCTAAATTCATTGTATGGATAAGCCCTGAAGGAGAGCACTAACATAGGTCAACTTGCAAATATTGAGAAAAGTATTTTATTTCTTTCCTTCTATTTTCTTTTTTTTTGGTTAGTTCTTGGCTGTGGCAGTTTGATATTGTTTATGAATTCCAAAAATAGATATTGGATTATGTTTGTGAACTGGTCTTTTCCTCTGGGCATATTAGATTATACTGGATTCAGAGGTTTCACTTTTAGTTGATTAAATAATGATTAATCAATGATTGGGTGGGGACTCACAGAGAAAACTACAGGGCAGAGAACAGAGTTGAAGTTTTGATCCTGGAGCCCAGGAAGTAAACATACAGAGAAGCAGATACATGAGGCAGGAGAGAAGTCTCCTTTAAACACAGGCAGATGCCTCAGGGAGAGAGACAGAGCCATTCACCTGATATTCTACAGCTGGCCTTGTGGAGAAAGCAGAGCAGCTGAGGCCAAAGAGAAGCCTCAGGAAGAGGGGAACCCAGGAAGGCTGAACCCTGGCAGATGTTGGCAGCCACCTTGCTCCAACATGTGGCAATAAACTTTGGTGAGGGAAGTAACTTACGCTTTATGCCCTGGTAACTGTAAGCTTCTACCCCAAATAAATACCCTTTATAAAAAACAGCCGATTTCTGGTATTTTGCATTAGCACCCCTTTGGCTGACTGCTACACTGGCATTCAAGGAAAGCTCTGTCATAACACTAACAGATTCAAGCCTGAGATTAAAATTTCCATCAATAATACCTCACAATATCAAAATGTGCAGGTTTGAACAAAAGGTAACAAGCATACAAAGAAATAGGAAATGACGGCCCAAGCAAAGAAGAAGAATAAAGCATTAGAAAACATCAATGAGGATCATCAGATCTGAGACATGCCAGACAAAGACTTTTAAAAAATGTCCTAAATATGTTCAAAGAGCTAAAGGAAAATATGGACAAAGAACTAAAGGAAATCAGGAAAACTATAGTTGTATTTTAGTTGGAAACTCTACTTTTTGCTTCCTATAGGATCTAAAAGCAAAATGCATAAAAAGTAATGATAAATTAGTGGTTTTAGACTCATAGCATATAAACATGTAATTTGTGACAACAACATTAAGGTGGGGGAACAGATGATATAGGAACATAGTTTGTGGATGATATTGAAGTTGGTATCAAACCAAATGAGATTGTCAGAGATTTTAGGCCATTTAACTGCCACGGAACCACAAAGAAAACACTGCAGAAATGAGAAGGGATTCTAAATGGTTCACTATAATAAAAGATCACTTGATACAAAAAAAGTAATGGAAGAATACAGAACAAAAGGTATAAGATGACTTACAAAAATCAGAGTAAAATGGCAGATGAAAGTTGAGCAGTCTCAGTATCTTGGGACAAATGAAAACAAAAACATACCAGAATTCACGGGATGCTGCAAAGGCACACTCAGAGAGGAATATATGCTCTAAATATATTTTAAAAGAACAAAGATCTCAAATTGGTAACCTGACATTGTACCTTGAGGCTTTAGAAAAAGAACAAGCCAAAAAGGAAGGAAATAATAAAGAATAGAGCAGAACTAAATGTAACACAAAACAGAAGAAAAATAGAGATAATCAACAAAATCAAAACTTGATTATTTGAAAAGGTCAATAATATTGACAAACCTTTAGCTAGACTGGCAAAGACAAAAAAGAAGACACAAAAAAGAAAAATCAGATGAAAGGGAGGACATTTCTACAGACCCCAAATAAGTAAAAATTATTGAAAGGATACCAAACGATGCCAAAAAATTAGACAACCTAGATGAAATGGACACTCTTAGAAACTCACAAACTAATTAAACTGAATAATAAGAAATAGAAGACTTCAACAGATCATTAACAAGTATATTGAATCAGTGATCTAAAACCTTCCAACAAAGAAGAGTCCAGGACTAAATGGCTTCACTGGTAAAAATTTTTCCAAACATTCAAAGAACACTGAAGTGGAGGGAAGACTTCTAAATTCATTCTGAAGCAGCATCACCCTATTACAAAAACCAGATAGAGATAGCAAAAGAAAATTATAAACCAATATCCCTTATGAATATAGAGGCAAATCCTGAACAAAATACTAGCAAACCGAATCCAACTGCACATCAAAATGATTATACAGTATGACTATGTGGGATTTATCCCTGGAATGCAAGGTGCTTCAACATAAGAAATTAATCAATGTACCATACCACATTAATAGAATGGGAAAAAAAAACTAAACATGATTATCTCAAATTTACATAGAAAAGGAACTTAACAAAATCCCACACTCTTTCTTGACAAAAACATGCAGTAAAGTAGAAATATCCTCAGAATGATAAAGGGCATATATGAACCACCCACAGCAAATATCATACTCAATGGTGAAAGACTAAAAAGCTTTCCTCCTAGGACCAAGAGCAAAACAAGGATGCCCAGTTTGACCACTTGTAGATAACACTGTACTGAGGAAGTGTTAATCAGAGCAATTATGCAAAAGAAAGGTATAAAAGGCATCCAAATTGGAAAGTAAGAATTAAAACTATCCCTATTTGCAGATAATATTATCCTATGCATAGAAAATCCTGAGACTCTACAAGAAAGCTACTAAAGCTCATAAAAGAATTCAACAAACTGGCAGGTGATAAGTTCAACATGCAAAAATCAGTCATTTTTTTCCTACACACCAGCAATGAACACTCCAAAAATGAAATCAGGGAAACAATTCCATTTACAATAGTAACTTCAAGATTTAAATATCTAGGAATAAATTAAACCAAGGATGTAAAGGACAGGTATACAAAGAAATACAAATTATTACTGAAAGAAATTAAAGGAGATCTAGGCAAATGGGAAGATATTTTTACTCATGGATTCGAAGACTTAATATCATTACGATATAAATATGACCCAAAGTAATTTACAGATTTGACCACATCCCAATCAAATGTCCAATAGTCTTCTTCACAGAAAAAGAAAAGCTCATCCTCAAACTCACATGGAAAGGAAAATGAAACTAAATAGTCAAAACCATCCTGAAAAAAGCAGAACAAAGTTGTGAGGACTCACACTCCATGATTTCCAACTTCTTATAAAGCCACAGTACTCAAAACAGTGTGGTACTGGCACGAGGACAGATATATAGACCAATGAAATAAAAATGACAGCTCAGCAATTCAACTGATTTTAAAAATGAAGTTAAGTTCACTCAATGGGGAAAGAATAGTCTGTTCAACAAATGGTGCTGGGAAAACTGAATATCTACATTCAAAAGAACAGAACTGGACCCCTACCTCACACCATATATAAGAATTAATTCAAACTGGATCAACAACCAAAATATAAGAGCTAAACTATAAAACACTCAGAAGAAAAGAGAGAGAAATATCTTCAGGGACCTTGTACTAGACTATAGATTCTTAAACTTCACACCAAAAGCACAAGTAACAAAAGGAAAATTAGATAAACTGGACTTTATCAAAATAAAAACTACATACATCTGAGGATAATATCAAGAAAATAAGAAGACAACTAACAAAATGGGAGAAGCTTTTTGGAAACTATCTGATCAGGATTTAATATCCAGAATATGTAAAGAACTCATACAACTCAACAACAAAAAGACAAACAAACCAATTAAAATAATAAAAGGACTTGAACAGACATTTCTCCAAAGAATATATATAAATATCCAATAAGCACATGAAAATATGCTCAACATTAGCCATTAGGGAAATGCAAAGCAAACCACAGTGAGAGATTATCTCATACCTACTAGAAAGGCTAATGTTAAAAAAACAAAGTAATGTAGCAGTCGGCATTATTTATGAATTCTAAAAATAGATATTGGATTATGTTTGTAAATTGGTCTGTTCCTCTAGGTGTGATTAAATTATCATTAGGGGGGAAGCGGGTGTGGCTCAATGGATAGAGTTCCCGTTTACCATATGGGAGGCCCCGGGTTCGCTTCCCGGGGCCTCCTTGTGAGGGCAGGCCAGTCGGCCTGCGTGGCGCGGTAGGCTGATGCAGCAAGACCTCACAGCAGGAAGTGGGTGTGGCTCAATCAATAGAGCCCCCGTTTACCATGCGGGAGGCCCCGGGTTCGCTTTCCGGGGCCTCCTTGTGAGAGCAGGCCAGCCTGCGAGGCACGGTGGGCTGATGCAGCAGGACCTCACAGCAAGGGGGAGATAAGCAGACAAGGAAGAAACACACAGCGAATGGACACAACAAACACAAGCAGCAAGGGGGGGATAAATAAATAAATAAATAAATCTTTTAAAAAAAATAAATAAATTATCATTAGGGCTTTGATTGGGCCATGTAAGTAGGACGTTGAGTCCCTGCCCCCTCGGTGGGTAAGGACTCAGAGAAAACCACGTGACACAAAAGAGAGCTGGAGTTTTTGAGCAGAAGCCCAGGAAGTAAGCACACAGAGGAGCAGAGCAGCTGAGCCTGGAGAGAAATGAGCCCTGGGAAGAGAGGAACCCAGGAAGTCTGAACCCTGGAAGACGCTGACAGCCATCTTTGGCAATAGACTTTCGTGAGGGAAGTAACTTACGCTTTATGGGCTGGTAACTGTAAGCTTCTACCCCAAATAAATACCCTTTATAAAAACTAATTGATTTATGGTATTTTGCATCAGCACCCCTTTGGCTGACTAATACAGAACTTGGTACCAGGAGTGGGGTCATGCTTTTGCAATTACCAAAATGCTGGAATGGTTTTATAAATGGGTAAGGGGTATTTTTTGGAGGAATTGTGAGATGCTTGGTAGAAAAGACCTACAGTATTTTGAAGAGATGGTTGATAGTAATATGGACTCTAAAGAGACTTTGTATGAGGCCTTAGAAGTAAATGATGAAACTATTATTGGAAACTGGAGGAAAGGCAATCCGTGTTTTAAAGTTGCAAGGAACTTAACAAGATTAACTCATGGTGTTTTATGGAAGGCAGAATTTGAAAATGGCGAGCCTGGGCATTTAGCTGAAGAACTTTCCAAAGTAAACTCGGACAATGTGGCTTGCCTTCTCTGGCAGCTTATAGCAAAATGCTAGACAAGAGAGATAAGCTGAGGGCTGAACTTTTGGACCCAAAGGAAACAGAAACTGACTCTGGAAATTCCAAGGCTCTGGAAACCAAGCTCCCAGACAACAGTGCCTCATTTGAGGATGTAACTAAACTTGGAACTTGTAAATCAGGATTGAAGATGCAGTTATCTAGGAAAGACTTGTGGAAAGTCTTACTGTCTGATGGCTTGGACCCCTGCTTCTTGTATGCTAAACCAATAAGCTTTTTGAGAGAGCTGTATGAACAAAACCACTGTCAACTTGGACTAAAAGGGACATGGAAAGGAGAGACTGAAGGAGAAACAGCTTTAAGAGGAAAACCATGGAAGCTGAGATCTGGAATTAAGACATTGCCTTGGATCAAGAGAGGAACCCCACCCATGTGTACAGAGAGGGTGAGTTTGCCCCAGCAGTTGAAGAGGGTGGACGTTCCTACCGGATGTTCAGGGAGAGTTTTGCTGCCCCAGGGTACAGAGAGGGTGGAGCACATTCCTCAATGATTAGGGAAGTTGAGGTCAATACCCCATAGAGCTGAGAGGGGAGGGTCTGTCCTCAATGGATTAGGGAAGGCCAGGTGGTCAACTCATTGCCCTGAGAGGGTTATGCTTGTATGCCAAAGGTTAGGGAGGATGTTGTCTTCATTTCACTGTACTAGGGAGTATACTCTAACCCAAAGACTAGGTAAAGTGGGGCAATCACCCCAATGCTCTTGGAGGGTGAGGTCTGGAGCTTGGTTAATATCCAGATGCTTGATGAGGGTGGAACCAAGAAAATAGCCACTGGGCAAGCCTGTGGAAAAGGTGGGTCCTGGTGTGGCACCAGGGAGAAGAAACCATCATCTTAAGAATGACTATCAGACTTTGAAATTGAATGGAGTATGTCCTGTAGGTTTACTGAACTGTAGAGGACCTATAACTCATGTTTCCTTCCCAATTTCTCCTTACAGTCATGGAAATGTGTATTCTTTGTCCATTTGTGTATTGGAAGCAGATAAATTGTTTTGTAAGTTTCAGAGGCCTACATCCAGATGGGACTTTGCCCCCAAGACAAACTGTATTTCTTTAAACTGATTATGATATGATTTTGCACTTGCACTGTTACTGATTTAAGGTGTTGTGTTTTGTTTTTTTTTAATATTGTAATGTCTTTTTGGAATTCAGAGGGTGGTGTAGCAGTTTGGCATTATTTATGAATTCCAAAAACAGATATTGGATTATGTTTGTA
>JAQZBX010055060.1:0-18506 GCA_029593785.1 Cabassous unicinctus | reverse complement strand
GGAAAGATGCAATATCAATAATCTAAGCTTCCAATTTGGGAAGCACAACAATATCTCCTTTTTATTTGTTTTTTCATTCATGGTTCTTCTTGCTTCAAATGAGCATCACATCCAGGTTGCTGACTTCATAACTAGGAAATGGGGAAGTGATACAGCACTTGATTAATGGTAGGGACAAAACAACACCCCATAAATCAAAACTGGAACCCTCAGGCTTCTGAAGGATAAGAAAGGGGCAGCTTCCAAAGATGTGTGACTAAGGTGGCTTCAGAAAAAAGGTCAATGTGGCTACCCAGGAAATCCTGAATACGTTGTTTTGGACTGACTTTTTTTTTTTTTCAGTTTTTTTCATTCTGTTTATTTGGATGAGTTGTACTATTTAATATTCTTTAAAGTTTACCGGGGAATTTATAACATTTTTCTTGCCTTTCCAAATATGCACGTATTATTTGTAATTGAAATGCCAAATAATGGATTTTAAAACATTTTAAATCCTGTATTAGTCAGCCAAAGGGGTCCTGGTGCAAAATACTAGAAATCTGTTGGTCTTTGTAATGGGTATTTATTTGGGATAGAAGCTTACAGTTACTAGGCCATAAAGCATAACTTTCTTCCTTCACCAAAATCTGTTACCTCAACTTGGAGCAAGACAGCTGCCGACATTGGACTTGGTTCAGGCTTCTGGGGTTCCTCTCTTCCCAGGGCTGTGTTCCTCTCTGGCCTCAGCTCTGCTGTTTCCTCCACAAGGTCAGCTGTAGACTATGAGGCTCTCTAAGCTTTGCCTCTCTCCACAAGACCAGCCGTGAACTGTCAGGTGAATGGCTTGTCTCTTTTCCCCGGGGCATTCTGTCCTTGCTCATCAGAACTCCAACATCAAAAACTACTCCAACTCTGTCCTTTCCCATGTCTTTTTATGTTTGAGGCACCCACCCACCAAGGGGAGGGGCTCAAAACCCTACCGACTGTGACCCAGTCAGCGCGCTTATCAAAACTTAATCATGCCCAGAATAACAGGCCAGTTGACAAGCATAATCCAATATCTATTTTTGGAATTCATAATGATATCAAAGAGCTATATATCTATTTATACATCTTATGCTATATATTATTTTATGGTGTATTTTAAGACTTTATTGACGTCCTAGGCCACAGATATCATTATTACTTTATCCATTCAACAGTCCTATAGACAATGAATTTAATTAAAAGATATTGTTCTTCAATCCATCGTGAATCTTGAACCTTCTGAGATTATTTTCTTTCTGTTTGAAGGATATTCTTTTACAATTCTTTTAATGTGTCTTGCTGCTAGCAAACTTTAGTAGATCTTCCTCATCTGTAAAAGTATTCATTTCAATTCTCCTTGAAGGATTGAGATGAATTAAATCTCAGGCCTTCTACAATCTCCACTGCTTTTGAGAACACCCTTAGGGTTGAGTTTCTCCACTCTGTTGTAAATGTAACCAGTTCTTTGGAGTAGAAATTAGGGGCTTTCTGTTTTACATCCTACTTCCTGAAAACCCACCCCAAGGCAAAATCTGTGTGCTCTGACTCTGGGAATGGGAATAATGGATGGCACACCTCTCGAGTTACACACCTGATTTGGGAGCTAAGATTTGGTGTAGAAAACACAGTATATTGAGTTCTTCTTGGGACCAGTTTAGGGATCAGTTCAATGGTAACCAGCACACCCTTTTGCTCAATGATGGCCACACCCAAAGTACAGCTACTGCTTCATGAGTTACCATTTCTCCCAGACTTAAGAGACCTCTCCTGTTTCCTGTGCCCTGGGTTAATGCCTTCATTTGAGTTTTGTGGATACTCTAGAAAATTTTGTTCTTACTACCCCATTTCTGTGTGTGTGTGCCTCTTGTATGTAAGACATTTTGGTTAGATTCAGATAAGGCACTTTTTGATTAGGTCACTTTTTGTTAGATTGCTTTAGTTTAGTTAAGGACCTCTGTTTAGATTTCAGGCACCTACTTGGACCCTAATCATTGTGCTGAAGTCCTGCATACATGGAACACACAGAGAAAGAGTGCTGCCATGTTTACCCTGCCATGTGGGAGAGAGATCCAGGGTCTCCTACAGCTGTGGAGAGACACAGAATCCCTGAGAGGCTGAGGGAGAGGCAAGAGGCTGGAGTCATGGAGCAGCTTGAACCTGAAGACATGCAGGCAAGAGGTGAAGGGACATGTGTGAGTAATGGTGCTAATAGCCCACTGTTGAGCTCAGGGAGAAAGTCAGTTTGGAGGAGAAGGCAGAGAGACAGGCAGGGCCTGCATTTTGCCTTAGCAGGAGTCTAGCAGCAGCAGACCCTTTGTAAGGCAGCATTTTTGAAGATGTCTTGATTTGGACATTTTCACAGCCTCAGAACTGTAAGTTTTAACACAAATAAATTCCAGTAAAATCCAACCCATTTTTGTTATTTTGCTTTGTCATCACTTGGCAAACTCAAACAGCTAGGGACACAGTTTTGGACTGCTGCCCTGTTCACAAATGGCAGTGTGATGCTGTGGTCCAGTGAATTCACCTGTAAGCTGTGGGTATCTCCAGACTAGGTGGGAATGAGTACTGGTAAAATGGAGGGGGAAGTGCTTTTGGACAGGAAGGGGTGTCACATGGTTTGGGGACTAGCATAATGTCACAGATGCTCCAGTATGATGTCCCTCCCTTAGGCATGGGTTGGCCAGGTGGGTAGGGGAAGATAAAACATGGGACCTGGTGTCTTGTGCAGCATAGGTTTCAGGGCACAAAGAGGAGATTATCTGCTCCTGTGCATTTCGTCCTTCCCTCCTTCCCTTAGCCTCCAGCATTGGCCCTCTGAAGAGGGTGTTCTTACTGCACCCCCCTGGGTGTCAGCCACAGACTCAGGTCTCCTGCTTCCAGTCTACATTCACCTTCTCCAGTCTTGTGGCAGCTACACAAAGAACAATGCCAACATGAAACCTGTTGGTGTCAAGAAGGAAATGTTAAAATTAAAATTACAGCATTGGCTACAACAATAACATCACCATAATGAGCAACATTTTAGGTCAGTGACCCTAATAAATAGTATGGGAGTCCCAGAAAGTACTGGGACCTAGGGCTGACAAGAATAAAAGTGAGGTTTGAGGTAGTTCATTCTTTGCAGAAAACCTCAGAGGGATCAGATGCAGAATTTCTCAGACTAATTAAATATTAAATTTTCAACACATTGTTAACAGTGTTGAAAATGATGCAGACCTCTTCAATCCCAGAAAAGAATGGAGGGTTTGCATGGGAAGAAGTTGATAAACAACTGAAGAAGCTGGAATGTAATACATGTTCACTGCAGTTCCCCCAAGCAGAGAAGGAATGTCCTGTTTTGGAACAAAACTCTCAGAGCCCGAATGAAAACCATCATCATAAGTTCTCAATCTGCAAAGGAAGACAGGGAGAAAGACCTGCTCAGCACTCACAGTCTAGTTTGTGATGTGAGTCACTCTAGCTGTTCTTTCCTGGGGAGTAAGCAGCAGGAAGTCCATCTTCTCCTGTGGTACTAACAGCCCACTAACCTTACACATGTAGAGGACAGTGTGGCCTTCACAGGGTCATGTCCATGCTCCTCGTGCTCCATGCTCACTCTTGCTGAGGGACTCCTCCACCCATCCAGTTAGCTGGGGAGGGGGCCGAGGGGAGGGTGAACTTTTCCTTTATGGGTGACTGTATTTGCCAAGGGTGAGGGGATGTGCCCCCAAATAATCTTGCAAATACAAATCAATATCTTCAAATTAACCACTTTGTGTGATTTCATTGTGTACTATTTTCATAATTTCTTTGAAATTATAACCAAATTATCAGTGCAAAGAGTAAAAAAATTAATTTGTGTGTAATGACAAACAGCAAAATTTCTTCTCTAGGCTCAACACTGCTTTCTCCTTCCTCAGAGTTATCTGCATTGGCAGATTCTTTGGGGTACAAATTTCTGTTTGTAAATACTTGCATTCTCTAGTTTCATCCATCCCTCTCATATGAGAAAAATATTGGAGTACAACTTAAGAATATAAATAAATTTTCTAACTTTTTAAAATACTTGAGATTAGAAGTGTATTGTCTAATTATAAAAAGATCATTTCTGATTTAAAATAATAAGGAAAATTGGAGTTAAATAGAAAGCAGGCCACTGTAGTTCAGTGGATGTTGAACTAGAATCCTCAACAGAATCAGGTGAAGAAACTGAAAGAATATAAATGGATGGGGTGCCTTATAAGAAAATGCTACAGTAATGGACAGCATTATTTTAAAATGGTAATTCATTAAATGCACAACCAGAATGTAAGGGATTGAAGAACCTGTGAAAACAACCAGGATAAATTGAAATAAGTAGAAATCCCATCTTTGCAAAAACTAAGAGAAATGTCCCTCTCTGATGCATAAATTAGTGTAAAAATTGAACATAGATGAGTGTGGAAAAAGATGGGGGAGGAAGCACATCTCAGAATAACTGCAACTGCATTTTTCCAAGAGGAGAAAGACATCTTGAATTGCACAGTCAGAACCACTTCCTTAAAAGATTGGCAACAAGTTGCACAGACTAGCGGTGGAGATACTTTGGAGATTCACATTCATTCCATTCACAGGGTTTCTCTCCAGTTTGAATGTTGGAATGTTTAAAGAGATTCTGCCCCTGGTTGAAGGGTATTCCACATTCCTTACATATGTAGGGTTTCCCTCCACTATGAATTTTCTCATTGTCATTGAGATTTGATTTGCTGCTGAAGGCTATCCTACATTCCTTACATATATCGGGTTTCTCTCCAGTTTCTATTCTCTGGTGTGTAATGAGGCTTGATTTCTGAATGAAAGCTTTCCCACATCCATCACATTCATAGGATTTCTCACCAGTATGTATTCTCAGATGGAAAACGAGGTTTTCCTTCTGGTAGAATGCTTTTCCACATTCATTGCATATATAGGGATTTGTCCAGTATGAATGCTCGGCTGTTTAATGAACAATTGCTTTGGGATGAAGGCTTTTTTGCATTCTTTACATTAATTTTTTTCTGTCCACTATGAGTTTTTCCATGTTCTGTGAGATATGATTTGTGCCTAAAGGATTTTTCACATGCCTTACATGCATAGGGTTTCTTTGCAGGAGGAAATCTCTTGTATCTGAGTTTTGACATTTCAATAAAGCTTTCCCACCTATATATGATTTCTCTTCAGTAAGAATGTTCTGATGAATAAAAAGGTGTTCTCTCAGTTTGAAAACTTTCACACATGTATTATAATCTTATGCTTGTTCACCTGTATGGCTTTTAGAATGAGTAGTAAAACATGATTGCAAAGTGCACACTCCATTCAGGACACTCGTATGGTTTCTTTCTAGTTTGAATTTTCACATATCCCATGAGGTTTTGTTTCAGATGGAAGCATTCCGAAGTCCATTACAATACTAACTATTATATGAGTATTTCATGCTCAATGAGACTTATTGCCTGGCTGAAAGTTTTCCAACATTTCTTACATATACAGTGTTTTTCTCCTGCAGATTCTTTGATGTGATTCGAGCTTTCCCAAATTCATGAAATCACAAATGGTTTCTCTGAAGGATTAATTATCAGGTATCTCATGAGGTTGAATTTCCAAGAAAACTTCACAGTCATTACATTTAAAGGGGAGGACTACCATGTGGGGAAAACCAGCCAAACTCACTGTCTTCGTTCTTTTTTCCTTACGTAGATTCCCCCATGCTTAGGTAAGCATGATGCAAATTCCTTCATAGTGAATTTACATTCATAGAAGTGTTATTTTGAGGAAACAATGCTTGTGGTCAGAGAAAATATTTTCCCAACTTTCTTACATTCTCTGCCTTCATCTTAATTCTGTACTGTTGTGGAAGTCGATATAGCTTCACTCACAAGCCTTTTGTTACGTGGTTCTTTCTGCTTCTTACTGTCCTATGCTTCTTCATAGTTTGTGGGCTGCAGCAAAAGCAGTGCTTAGAGGGAAATTTATAACATTGAATGCATTCATTAGAAAAGATGAAAGGTCCAATATCAATAATCTAAGCTTCCAATTTGGGAAGTGCAACAATATCTCCTTTCTATTTGTTCTGTCATTCATGGCTCTTATTGCTTCAAATGAGCATCACATCCAGGTTGGTGACTTCATAGCTAGGAAATGGGGAAGTGATACAGCACTTGATTTATGATGGGGACAAAACAACACCCCATAAATCAACCCTGGAACCTCCAGGCTTCTGAGGGAAAAGAAAGGTGCAGCTTCCAAAGATGCATGATTAGGGTGGCCAGAGAACAAAGTCAAAATGACAACGCAGGGAATCCTGAATAATTTGGACATTTTTGTTCATTTCTTTTCTTCTCTTTATTTGGATGAGATGCACTATTTAATATTCTTTAAAGTTTTTGGGGAAATTATAACATTTTTGCTTGCCTTTCCAAATCTGGACTCATTATTTGTTATTGACCTGCCAAATAATATATTTAAAACATTGAAAATCCTGCATTAGTCAGACAAAGTGGTGCGGTTGTAAAATACCAGAAAAGTTTTGGTCTTTATAAAGGATATTTATTTGTGATAGAAGCTTATAGTTAGCAGGCCATAAAGCATAAGAGTCTTCCTTCACCAGTCTGTTACCCCGTCTTGGATCAAGACAGCTGCTGACATTTTCCACGGTTCAGGCTTCTGGGGTTCCTCTCTTCCCAGGGCTGGGTATCCCTCTGGGCTCAGCACCTCTGTTTCCTCCACAAGGTCAGCTGTAGACTCTGAGGCTCTCTAAGCATTGCCTCTTTCCACAAGGCCAGATGTTAACTGTCAGGTGAATGGTTTCTCTCTTTTCCCTGGGGCATTTTGTCTTTGTTCATCAGAACTCCAACATCAAAATCTACTCCAAATCTGTCCTTTGTCATGTCTTTTTCTGTTTGTGACCACACCCAACAAGGGGAGGGGTTCAACACCATACTGACTGTGGCCCAATCAACGCCCTTATCATAACTTAATCATGCCCAGATTAACAGACCAATTGACAACCATAATCCAATATCTTTTTTTGGAATTCATAATGATATCAAAGTGCTACATATTCAATTACATATCTTATGCTATATATTATTTTATAGTGTATTTTAACCCTTTATTGTATTCCTAGGCCATGGATATCATTATAACTTTATCCATTCAACAGTCCTTTAGATATACGAATTTATTACCAAATATTGTTCTTCAATCCATCCTGAATCTTGAACCTTCTGAGATTATTTCCTTTGTGGCTGAAGAATATTCTTTTCCATTTCTTTGAAAATGATTTACTGCTGGCAAACTTCATTTGTTTTTACTCATCTGTAAAAGTTTTTATTTCACTTCTTTTTGAAGGATTGAGATGTATTAAATCTCAGGCCTTCTACAATCGCTACTGCTTTTGAGAGCACCCTTAGGGTTGAATTTCTCCATTCTGTTGTAAATGTAATCATTTCTTTGGAGTAGAAATTAGGGGTTTTCAGTTTTACAGCCTGCTTCCTGCCACTCCTCCCCACGAAGGCAAAATCTGTGTGCTCTGGCTCTGGGGATGGGAATAATGGCACACCTCTTGAGTTACACACCTGATTTTGGATCTAAGATTTGGTGGATAAAGCACAGTATATTGAGTTCTTCTTGGGATAGTTTAAGGGACCAGTGCAATAGGGATCAGCACCCCATTTTGCTCAATGATGGCCACAACCCAAAGTACAGCCACTGCTTCATGAGTTCCCATTTCTCACAGACTTAGGAGACCCCTCCTGATTCCTGTGCCCTGGGTTAATTCCTTCATTTGAGTTTGTGTGGGCCCTGGAAAAGTATGTTCTTACTAACCCATTGCTTTGTTTGTGAGCCATTTGTATGTAGGACATATTGTTTAGATTCAGATAAGGGGTTTTTTGATTAGGTCACTTTTTGTTAGATTGCTTTAATTTAGTTAAGGGCCTCTGATTAGATTTCAGTCATCAGCATGGACCCTAATTATTGTGCTGAAGCCTCGCATACATGGAACACATATTCAAAGAGTGCTGCCATGTTTACCCTGCCATGTGGGAGAGGGCTCCAGGGTCTCCTATTGTAGAGAGACACAGATAACCTCAGAGTCTGAGAGAGAGGATAGAGGCTGGACACTTGGAGCAGCTTTAAGCTGAAGAATTCCATGTCACAGGTGAAGGGAGAGGTGTGAACTGTGGTGCCTGATGGCCCACTGCTGAGCTCAGGGAGAAAGTGAATTTGGAGGAGAAGGTGGAGAGACAGGCAGGACCAACACTTTGCCTTGGAAGGAGTCTAGCAGCAGTGGACCCTTTGTAAGACAGCATTTTTGAAGATGCCTTGAATCAGACATTTTCACAGCCTCAGAACAGTAAGTTTTAACCCTAATAAATTCCTATAAAAGCCAAACTGTTTCTGTTATTTTGCAATTTCAGCACCTGGTAAATTCAAACAGCTAGGGACACAGTGTTGGAGAGCTGCCCTGTTCCCAAATGGCAGTGTGATGCTGCTGCCCAGTGAATTCCCCTGTAAACTGTGAATGTCTCCAGACTAGGTGGGAATGAGTACTTGTAAGATGGAGGGGGTAGTGCTTTTGGCCAGCAAGGCCTGCAAGACAGGGAGTCAGGCAGGGGAATCACATGGTTTGGGTGCTTGTATAATGTCACAGGTGCTCCACTACAATGTCCCTGCCTCAGGCAAGCGTTGACCAGGTGGGCAGGGGCAGAGAAAAGCATGCGGACCTGGAATCTGGTGCAGCATAGGACTCAGGGCACAGAGATGAGGCATCCTGCTCCTGCTCCTTTTGACCTTCCTTCCTTCCCTTGGCCTCCAGCGTTGACCATCTGAGAAGGGTGCTCTTAATGCAACCCGCTAGGTCTCAAACACAGACTCTGGTATCCTGCTTCCAGTCTACATTCACCTTCTCCAATCTTGCGGGAGCTAAAGAAAGAGCAAAGCCAAGGTGAAACCTGTTGCTGTCAGGAAGGAAATGTTAAAATTCACATTACAGCATTGGCTATAACAATAACATCACCAGATTGAGCAGTATTTTAGGCCAGGCACTCTAATAAATAGTATGGGAATCCCAGAAAGTCCTGAGACCTAGGGCTGACAAGAATAGAAGTGAGGTTTTGAGATAGTTCATTGTTTGCAGAAAACAACAGAGGGTTCAGATGCCAGATGTTACTCAGACTAATTAAATATTAAATTTTCAATACATTTTTAACAGTGTTGAAAACGATGCAGACCTCTTTAATCCCAAAAGAGAACGGAGGCCTTGGGTGGGAAGAAGCTGATGAACAACTGAAGAAGCTGGAATGTAACACGTGTTCACTGCAGTTCTTCCAAGGCAGAGAGGGAATGTCTTCTTTTGGAACAAAACTCTATGAACCCCAATGAAAACCATCATCACAGGTTCTGGATCCACAAAGGAGGACAGGGAGAACGTCCTGCTCACCCCCAGTTAGTGATGTGAGTCACTCTAGCGGGTCTTTACTGGGGTGTAAGCAGCAGGAAGTCCATCTTCTCCTGTGGTGATTACAGCCCTCTAACTGGACAGATATTGTGAGCAGTGTGGCCTTCACACACATTCATGCTCCTCATACTCCGTGCTCACTCTTGCTGAGGGACCCTTCCACCAGTCCAGGAAGCTGGGGAAGGGGCTGAGGGGAGTGAGCATTATTCCTTTTTGTGTGGCTGTATTTCCAAAGGGTGTGGGTAGTGGCCCCCCAGTAATGTTGCAGATACAAATCAACATCTTCAAATCAACCACTTTGTGTGATTTCATTGGGTACTATTTTCATAATTTCTTTCAAATTATAAATTATCTGTGCAAAGAGTACAAAAACAATTTATGTCTGTTATGACAAACAGCAAAATTCCTTCTCTAGGCTCAAACCCCATTCCTCCTTCCATAGAGTTATCTACATTGGCAGATAATTTGCGCTACACATTCCTGTTTGTAAATATATGCATTCTCTAGTTTCATCCATTCAACCCCCTATCACATATGAGAAAAATATTGGAGTACAATTTAAGAATATAAATAAATTTTCAAACTTTTTAACATACTTGAGATTAGAATTATATTGTCTAATTATGAAAGGATCATTTCTGATTTAAATAATAAGGAAAATTGGAGTTAAGTAGAAAGCAGGCTACTGTAGTTCAGTGGCTGTTAAACTTGAATATGCATCAGAATCAGGTGAAGAAACTGAAAGAATGTAAATATATGCAGTGCCTTTTTAAAAAGGCTACAAAAATGAGCAGCTTTTTAAAAAATGGTAATTTTTTAAATGCTTACCCAGAATGTAATGGATTGAAGAACCAGGGAAAACAGCCAGGAAAATTTGAAATAAGTGGAAGCCCATTTTTCCATAAACTAAGAGAAATCTCGAGTTCTGATGCATAAATTAGTGATAACAAATTGAATACAGATGAGTGTGGAAGAATATGTGGGAGGAAGCAGATCTCAGTACAACCTGCAAGTGCACGTTTCCAAGAGGAGAAAGACATCCTCAATTGCACAGTCACAGCTGATTCCTTAAAAGATTGGCAGCAAGTTGCACAGACTGGAGGTGGAGATCCTTTGGAGATTCACATTCATTCCATTCACAGGGTTTCTCTCCAGTTTGAATGTTGGAATGTTTAATGAGATTCTGCCTCTGGCTGAAGGCTATTCCACATTCCATGCATACACAGGGTTTCACTCCACTATGAATTTTCTCATGGTCTGTGAGATTAGATTTGCTACTGAAGGATTTCCTACCTTCCTTACATATATAGGGTTTCTCTACAGTTTCTCTTTTCTGGTGTGTAATGAAGCTTGATTTCTGAATGAAAGCTTTTCCACATCCATCACATTCATAGGGTTTCTCACCAGTATGTATTCTCAAATGGTTAATGAGGCTTTCCTTCGGGTTGAATGCTTTTCCACATTCATTGCATATATAGGGTTTTTCTCCAGAATAAAGTCTCTGGTGTTTAATGAACTATTGTTTCTGGCTGAAGGCTATTCTTCATCCTTTACATTCATTTTTTTCTGTCCACTGTGAGTTTATTTATGTTATGTGAGGTATGATTTGTACCTAAAGGCATTTTCACATGCCTTACATGCATAGGGTTTCTTTGCAGTAGGAAATCTCTTGTATCTGAGATTTGACATTTGTATAAAGCTTTCCCACATATATATGATTTCTCATCAGTAAGAATTTTCTCATGAATAAAGAGGTGTTCTGTCAGGTTGAAATCATTTCCACATGTATTATATTTCTATGCTTTTTCCCCTGTATGTCTTTTAAAATGTGGAGTAACACATGAGTGTAAAGGGCAAGCTACATTCAGGACACTCATATGTTTTCTCTCTACTTTGAATTTTCTCATATTCCATGAGGTTTTTTTCAGATGGAAGCATTCCTATGTTCATTACAATACTAACTAAGGTAGGAATATTTCATGCTCAATGAGATTTAATGCCTGGCTGAAGGATTTCCAATATTCCTTTCATACACAGGGTTTTACTCCTGCATGTTTATTTGCTGTGACTCTAGCTTTTCCAAATTCATGAAATCCCAAATGGTTTCTCTGAAGGATTAATAATCATGTATCTCATGTGGTTGAATTTCCAAGAAAACTTCACAATCGTTACACTTAAAGGGGAGGACTACCATGTGGGGCCAATTGGCAAAACTCATTGTTTTCATTCTTTTTTCCTTACATAGATTCCTTCATGCTTAGGTAAGCATGATGCAAATTTCTTTATAGTGAAGTTACATTCATAGAAGTGTTATTTTGAGGAATCAATGCTTGTGGTCAGAGAAAATATTTTCCCAACTTTTTTACATTCTCTGCCTTCATCTTAAGTCTGTACTGTTGTGGAAGTCGATATAGCTTCACTCATAAGCCTTTTGCTACGTGATTCTTTCTGCTTCTTACTGTCTTATACTTCTTCATAGCTGGTGGGCTGCAGCAAAAGCAGTGCTTAGAGGGAATTTTATAACAATGAATGCATTGATTAGAAAAGATGAAAGATCCAATATCAATAATCTAAACTTCCCCTTTGGGAAGTGCAACAATATCTCCTTTTTATTTGTTCTATCATTCATGGCTCTTATTGCTTCAAATGAGCATTACATCCAGGTTGGTGACTTCATAACTAGTTAATGGGGAAGTGGTACAGCAATTGATTCATGATGGGGACAAAATAACACCCAAGAAGTCAACCATGAAACCTTCAAGCTTCTGAAGGATAAGAAAGGTGAACCTTCCAAAGATGCGTGACAAATTGGCTCCAGAATAATGGCCAAAATTGCAACCCAGAAAATCCTGAATACGTTGTTTGCCCTGACTATTTTTGTCCAATTTTTTCTTCTGTTTATTTGGATGAGATACACTATTTAATATTCTTTAAAGTTTACCAGGAAAATTATACCATTTTTGCTTGCCTTTCCAAATCTGGACTCATTATTTGTTATTGATTTGCCAAATAATGTATTTTAAGACATTGAAAATCCTGTATTAGTCAGCCAAAGGGGTGCGGGTGCAAAATACCACAAATGTTTTGGTCTTCATAAAGGATATTTATTTGTCATAGGAGCTTACATGTACCAGGCCATAAAGCATAAGTTTCTTCCTTCACCAAAGTGTGTTACCCCATCTTGGAGCAAGACAGCTGCCGATATTTGCCACAGTTCAGGCTTCTGGGGTTCCTCTTTTCCCAGGTCTGGGTATCCCCCTGGGCTCAGGTCTTCTGTTTCCTCAGCAAGGTCAGCTCCAGACTATGAGGCTCTCTAAACATTGTCTCTCTCCACAAGGCCAGCTGTGAACTGTCAGGTGAATGGTTTCTCTCTTTTCCCAGGGGCCTTTTGTCCTTGCTCATCAGAAAACCAACATCAAAAACTACTCCAACTCTGTCCTTTGTCATGTCTATTTTTGTTTGAGACCCCACCCAAAAAGGGGTGGGGTTCAACACCATACTGACTGTGGCCCATTCAACACCCTTCTCATAACTTAATCATGCCTAGATTAACTGACCAGTTGACACGCATAATCCAATATCTTTTTTTGAAATTCATAACGATATCAAAGTGCTACATATCCAATTATCTATCTTATGCTATATATTATTTTATAGTGTATTTTAACCCTTTACTGAATTCCTAGGCCAAGGGTATCATTATAACTTTATCCATTCAACAGTCCTTTAGATATACGAATTTAATTACCAAATATTGTTCTTCAATCCATCCTGAATCTTGAACCTTCTGAGATTATTTCCTTTGTGGCTGAAGTATATTCTTTTCCATTTCTTTGAAAAGGAGTTGCTGCTGGCAAACTTTATCAGTTTTTACTCATCTGTAAAAGTTTTTATTTCATTTCTTCTTGAAGGATTGAGATGTATTAAATCTCAGGCGCTCTACAATCTCCACTGGTTTTGAGAGCACACTTAGGGTTGAATTTCTCCATTCTGTTGTAAATGTAATCATTTCTTCGGAGTAGAAATTAGGGGTTTTCAGTTTTACAGCCTGCTTCCTGCCACCCCTCTCCATGATGGCAAAATCTGTGTGCTCTGGCTCTGGGAATGGGAATAATGGCACACCTCTTGAGTTACACACCTGATTTTGGAGCTAAGATTTGGTGGAGAAAGCACAGTATATTGAGTTATTCTTGGGAAAATTTTATGGACCAGTGCAATGGGAATTAGCACCCCATTTTGCTCAATGATGGCCACACCCAAAGTACAGCCACTGCTTCATGCATTCCCCTTTATCCCAGACTTAGGAAACCCCTCCTGATTCTTGTGCCCTGGGTTAATGCCTTCATTTTAGTTTGTGTGGGCCCTGGAAAAGTATGTTCTTACTGACCCATTGCTGTGTTTGTGAGCTGTTTGTATTTAGGACATTTTGGTTAGATTCAGACAAGGTGCTTTTTGATTAGGTCACTTTTTGTTAGATTGCTTTAGTTTAGTTAAGGACCTCTGCTTAGATTTCAGGCACAAGCACGGACCCTAATCATTGTGGTGAAGTCCTGCATAAATGGAACACACAGAGAAAGAGTGCTGCCATATTTCCCCTGCCATGTGGGAGACGGCTCCAGGGTCTCCTACTGCTGTAGAGAGACACAGAACCCTGAGAGTCTGAGGTAGAGGAAAGAGGCTGGACTCTTGGAGCAGCTTGAAGCTGAAGACATCCAGGTCAGAGGTGAAGGGAGAAGTGTGAGCTGTGGTGCCTGATGGCCCACTGCTAAGCTCAGGGAGAAAGTGAGTTTGGAGAAGGCAGAGAGACAGGCAGGCCCAACATTTTGCCTTGGCAGGAGACTAGCAGCAGTGTACCCTTTGTAAGGCAGAATTTTTGAAGATATCTTGATTTGGACATTTTCACAGCTTCAGAACTGTAAGTTTTAACCCCAATAAATTCCAATAAAAACCAACCTATTTCTGTTATTTTGCACTGTCAGCACTAGGTAAACTCAAGCAGCTAGGGACACAGTGTTGGAGAGCTGCCCTGTTCCCAAATGGCAGAGTGATGCTGCTGCCCAGTGAATTCCCCTGTAAACTGTGAGTGTCTCCAGACTAGGTGGGAATGAGTACTGGTAAGATTGAGGGGGTAGTGCATTTGGCCAGCAAGGCCTGCAAGACAGGGAGTCAGTCAGGGGAATCACATGGTTTGGGGGCTTGAATAATGTCACAGATACTCCAATATGATGTCCCTGTCTCAGGCTAGTGTTTGCCAAGTGGGCAGGGGCCGATAAAAGCATGGGACCTGGAGTCTGATGCAAGAAAAGAGTCAGGGCACAGAGATGAGGTTTCCTGCTCCTGCTCCTTTTGCCCTTTCTTCCTTCCGTTGGCCTCCAATGTTAACCCTATGAGGAGGGTGTTCTTACTGCACCTCCTTGGGTCTCAGCCAAAGACTCAGGTCACCTGCTTTCAGTCTACTTTCATCTCCAATCTTGGGGCAGCTAAAGAAAGAACATCGCCAAGATGAAACCTGTTGGTGTCAGGAAGGAAATGTTAAAATTAACTTGACAGCATTGGCAACAACAATAATATCACCAGAATGAGCAACATTTTATGTCGGTGACCCTAATAAGTAGTATGGGAATCCCAGAAAGTCCTGTGACCTTGGGCTGACAAGAATACAAGTGAGGTTGTGAGATATTTCATTGTTTGCAGAAAACCTCAGAGGGTTCAGATGCCAGAATTTCTCAGACTAATTAAATATAAAATTTTCAATACATTTTTAACAGTGTTGAAAATGAGGCAGACCTCTTCAATCCCAGATGAGAACGGAGGTGTTGCATGGGAAGAAGCTGATGAACAACTGAAGAAGCTGGAATGTACACATGTTCAATGCAGTTCACCCAAGCCAGACAGGGAATGTCCTGTTTTGGAATACAACTCTCAGAGCCCCAATGAAATCCATCGTCACAGGTTCTGGATATGCAAAGGAAGACAGGGAGAACGTCCTACTCATCCCAAGTTAGTGATGTGAGTCACTCTAGTTGGTCTTTACTGGGGTGTAAGCAGCAGGATGTCCATCTACTCCTCTGGTGCTTACAGCCACCTAACTGGACACATATAGAAAGCAGTGTGGCCTTCACACACATCCATGCACCTCATACTGTGTTCTCACTCTTGCTGAGGGAGTCCTCCACAAGTCCAGGAAACTGGAGAAGGGGCTGAGGGGAGTGAGCATTTTTCCTTTATGGGTGGCTGTATTTGCAAAGGGTGTGGGGAAGTGCCCCCAAGTAAGGTGCAGATGCAAATCAATATCTTCAAATCAACCACTTTGTGTGATTTCATTGTGTAGTATTTTCATAATTTCTTTTAAATTATAAATTATCTATGCAAAGAGTACAAAAATAATTTATGTCTGTTATGACAAATAGCAAAATTCCTTCTCTAGCCTCAAACACCATTCCTGCTTCCATAGAGTTATCTACATTGTCAGATTCTTTGGGGTACACATTCCTGTTTGTAAATACATGCATTCTCTAGTTTCCTCCATCCCACACCCTGTCACATATGAGAAAAATATTGGAGTACAACTTAAGAATATAAATAAATTTTCTAACCTTTTAAAACCCTTGAGATTAGAAGTATATTGTCTAATAATGAAAGGATCATTTCTGATTTAAAATAATAAGGAAAATTTGAGTTAGGTAGAGAGCAGCCTACTGTAGTTCAGTGGCTGTTAAACTTGAATACACGTCACAATCAGGTGAAGAAACTGAAAGAATATAAATGGATGTGGTGCCTTAAAAAAAACGCTACATTAATGGGCAGCATTATTTTTAAAATGGTAATTTTTAAATGCTTACCGAGAATGTAATGGATTGAAGAACCAGGGAAAACAGCCAGGAAAATTTGAAATAAGTGGAAAGCCCATTTTCCATTAACTAAGAAAAATCTCGAGTTCGGATTCATAAATTAGTGGTAACAAATTGAATGCAGATGAGTGTGGAAGAATATGTGGGAGAAAGCAGATCTCAGTACAACCTGCAAGTGCACGTTTCCAAGAGGAGAAAGACATCCTGAGAATTGCACAGTCACAGCTGATTCCTTAAAAGATTGGCAACATGTTGCACAGACTGGAGGTGGAGATCCGTTGGAGATTCACATTCATTCCATTCAGAGGGTTTCTCTCCAGTTTGAATGTTGGAATGTTTAATGAGATTCTGCCTCTGGCTGAAGGCTATTCCACATTCCTTGCATATGTGGGGTTTCACTCCACTATGAATTTTCTCATGGTCAGTGAGATTAGATTTGCTACTGAAGGCTTTCCTACATTCCTTACATATACAGGGTTTCTCTCCAGTTTGTGTTCTCTGGTGTGTAATGAGGCTCGATTTCTGAATGAAAGCTTTCCCACATCCCTCACATTCATAGGGTTTCTCACCAGCATGTATTCTCAGATGGTTAATGAGGCTTTCGTTCTGGTTAAAGGCTTTTCCACAGTCATTGCATATATAGGGTTTTTCTCTAGAATGAATTCTCTGATGATTAATGAACTATTGATTTTGGCTGATGGGTATTCTGCATTCTTTAAATTCATTTTTTTTCTGTCCACTATGAGTTTTTTCATGTTCTATGAGATATTATTTGTACCTAAAGGCTTTTCACATGCCTAACATGCATAGGGTTTCTTTACAGTAGGAAATCTCTTGTATCTGAGATTTGATATTTGTATAAAGCTTTCCCACATATTTATGATTTCTCTTCAGTAAGAATTTTCTGATCAATAAAGAGGTGTTCTCTCAAGTTGAAAATGTTCCCATATGTATTATATTTCTATGCTTTTCCCCCTGTATGCCAAAGCCAAACAAAGCCCAGAACATATATTCAAGAATTTTCATAAGAAGAAAGATTGATAAAATGGAAATGTGTCCTACACAAATTCATAGCATGCATTATTATTGTTGGACTTTTAGAAGCCTTCTTATTTAAAAGCCAAAACAAATATGGATCCTGCCGTAGATCTGCTACTAATCATGGCTGTGAATGTAGGTTCAAACTCGTGCAGGAAAATGAAAGAAAAAGTGGCATAAGATAAATTTACCATGGTTAGGTAATATGATACTTTACACAGAGCTATAATTATAAAAAATATTTAACCTTGATGCATTAGTTATATGGAATAGAATACATTGTCAAAAAATATGCCCATGAATTTGTGGGAACTTGGTATATGATACAACTGACATCACAGTTCAGGAAGGAAATAATGGCCTATTCAAAAAATGAATTCAAGGTAATTAGGTCCCCATATGAGGAAATATTAGAACCCTGCCATACATTATACTTAAAAATCTGTTGCAAGGTTATCCAAGACTAATATGCAGAAAACAAAACTCTAATAAAACTTTAAAAGGGAACATAGGAGAATGCCTTTCATATGTAAGGAGTAAGGAAGCATTTCTTAAAATCACACTTTGAGAATACTGTAGAATAACTGACACATGTACAAGTAACTATATATCATGTGGTCATTACATAAATTTTTTTTCAGGTAACAGGGCTGGGGATTGAACCTTGTATGCGGGAAGCCTGCACTCAACAACTGAGCCACACCAGGTTCCCTGAGTTGGTTTCTTCATTTACTTGTTTGTTTTTGTTTTTAGTATGCACTGATGCCTGAACCTGGGACCTCCCATGTGGGAAGCAGGCACTCAACTTCTTGAACCACATTTGCTCCCCACAATTTGTAGTAAGACATGTAGGAAAATAATGTAGCCACTAGTAAAGAAATGAATGAAAAAAGGGTGTTTCCACAACAGAAAACTGTAGAATAGTTAAGTATGACAAAACAAATATACAGGCAAGAAATTATCACAAGCATTTGAGTGAAAAACTCAAGACACAGAATCATGCATATACTATGATACATTTTTGAAAGTTTGAATAAAACAATAACAGAGTACTAATTATGGATTCATATATGTATGCAATAAAGAACAAAAAATAGTTTGGAACTTTTAAAAGAAAAGTTCTCAAAAGAAAAATAGGAACATGGAATAGC
>JAQZBX010055059.1:0-18508 GCA_029593785.1 Cabassous unicinctus | reverse complement strand
CTGCATCAGCCCACTAGGCTGCGCGGGCCGGCCTGCCCTCACAAGGAGGCCCCGGGAAGCAAACCCGGGGCCTCACACATGGTAAACAGGGGCTCTATCGGTTGAGCCACACCTGCTTCCTGTTGTGAGGGCTTGCTGCATCAGCCCACTAGGCTGCGCGGGCCAGCCTGCCCTCACAAGGAGGCCCCGGGAAGCGAACCCGGGGCCTCCCATATGGTAAACGGGGGCTCTATCGACTGAGCCACTCCCACTTCCCTAAAATGTTATTTTTCATGCTTGGAATCTTGTAAGCCTTTTTTCATGTTTCTTGTTTCACTTAGGATTTCCTCTACTGTGGTAGTTTGGAGCTATGTACCCCAGAAAAACATGTTCTTAAACTTAATCCATACCTGTAGTTTTGAACCCATTGTAAGGAGGACCTTTGATGAGGTTACTTCAGTTAAGGTGTGACAAAACTCAGTCAGGATGGGTCTATTTTTTTTAAAGATTTATTTAATTTATTTATTTCTCTCCACTCCCTTGTTGTTTTTCACTTGCTGAGTCTGTTTGTCTTCCTTGTTTCTTTTAGGAGGCACCAGGAGCTGAACTCAGGACCTCCAATGTGGGAGGGAGGTGTCTAATCCTTTGAGCCACCTCCACTCCTGCTTTGTTGTGTCTCTCATTCTGTTTTTCCTCCCCACATCTCTTGTTGCATCATCTTGTTGCATCAGGTCACCACGCCTGCCTGTCGCATCAGCTAACTGTCTTCTTTAGGAGGCACCGGAAACCTCTGCTCCCTGCTTTGTTGTGTCTCACATTACGTTCTTTTCTTCTTGTGTCTCTTGTTGTGTCAGCTTGCCGTGCCTTCCTGTAACGCCAGCTCGCTATTTTCTGTAGGAGGCACCAGGATTTGAACCAGTGACCTCCCATGTGGTACGTGGGAGCCCAGTTGCCTGAGCCACATCTGCTTCCCAGCATAGGTCTTAATCCTATTACTGGAGTACTTTATAAACAGAATGAAATTCAGACAGAGAGAAAGCCATGGGAAACCAGAAGCTGAAAGTCAACAGAACCAGGAGATAAGGGAGAGACCAGGAGAAGCTGCCACGTGCATAGTCATGTGACAGAGGAGCCCAGGACCAAGAATCACCAGCAGCCAGCCTTAGAATGTCTTTGGGAAGAATCACCTTGATGATGCTTTGATTTGGACTTTCTACTAGCCTCAAAACTGTGAGCTAATAAATTCCCACTGTTTAAGCCAACCCATTGCATGATAGTTGTTTGAGCAGCCAAGGAAACGAAAACATCTGCTTGCTATCCACACACCATGCAGTATTGCCTTTCACTTCACAGCATTTTTTTTCTTTTATTTGAAAGTAACTCATAACCAAATATGTTAATATTTCTTTAGCAAAACTTATGAATAAACAACAAAACAAAAACAACGAGCAAACAGATGAGGGAGCCATCTCGGGGGGGGGAGGGGATTTGTTTTTAATCTTTAATCTTATGAATATTCATACTAAGTATTATAAATAAAAGCTAAATAGCCTCATATCAGTTCAGGTTAGGTTTCACTGCTATAAGTGTTCAGGTCAGGTCATGTTACACCAACAAATGAATTATGAAAAAAACTTTCAATTTTTGGATACCAGAGATATATTCTTATTCTCTCCTTCTCCCTCATCCTCAACCATAAGTCTCCCATCCATGGTCAGGGTTGGCCCAGGTCCTCTGGTCTGCACAGACTTGTTCACACCAGCCCTGTATCCTCTCTGACCTGGACTACTCATGCCTAGATCCTCACCCTCACCTTTGGCTCTGGTCCCACTTGCTTCACAGACCTCAGAAATGAAGTCTATCATTTCTCCACCTTGACTTCAGGCCTTGAAGCATTCTTCCTATATTTGCTTCTCTGTCCTTGGCATCCCCTGCTTCTCTGGTTCTAAGAAGAGGAAGGAGAGTTTCCCTTTGGGTGATAGATATCCTTTTTAGCTTTAGGTTGTCCTTATCTGATTCAGAACCACCACTTTGTCTCTAGGAATGGTACCTCTTTTACTTAACACTTCTAGCCAGGAAGGGCCTTCTGGGTGCTCTCTGGAACTTCTCCTCACACTCTCTAGGCCTTTTTCTACTCTCTATAAGTGGCTCCCAAAGAACAGATTTCTTTTTTTAAAAATTTTATAACAGCTTTATTGAAATATAATTCATATACCATACAATTCACCCATTTAAGTTACAATTCAATGGCTTTTAGTGTATTCACAGTTATCCAACTATCACCACAATAATATTAGAACATTTTCATTACTCCCAAAAGAAACCCTGTACCCATTAACAATAACTCCCGATTTCCCTTAAATTCCTAGGCAATTACCAATGTACTTCCGTCTGTTGATTTGCCTATTCCCGATATTTCATATAAATGGAATCATAAAATAAGTGGTCCTTTCATTTGGCATATTATTTTCATCCATAGTTCATCCATGTTGTAGCATCTATTAGAACTTCTTTTATTTTTATTGCCAAAAATATTTTGTTATATGTGTATAACACATTTTATTTATTCATTCATCAGTTGATGGACATTTCAGTTGTTTCCACTTTTTGGCTATTATGAATAATGCTGCTGTGAATAGTCATGTACACTTTTTTGTCTGTTAGTTTGGTTGTGTTTTTGTTTTTGTTTTTGTTTTTTGTTTATGTTTTTTGCTTTTTTTGGTGCTGTAATCCAAGAATGAACAAAGTCATGTACACTTTTTTTTTTTTTTTGTAGACATACATTCTCATTTCTCTTCAGTATCCCAAGAGTAGAATTGCTGGGTAATATGGTAACTCTATTTCAAACATTTGAAGAACTGCCAGACTGTTTTCCAGAGTGGCTGCACCATTTTACATTCCTTCCATCAGTGTATGAGCGTTCCAATTTCTCCACATCCTCATCAACATTTATTATTCTCTCTTTTTTATTATAGCCATCTTAGTGAGTGTGAAGTGGTATCTCATTGTGGGTTAGATTTGCAACCCTAATGACTAATGATGTTGAGCATTATTCCACATGCTTATCCACCATTTGAATATCTTTTTTTGGAGAATTGTCTATTCAAATCCCTTGCCTATTTTTTAAATGGATTGTCTTTTTATTATTGAGTTGTAAAAGTTCTTTACATATTCTAGATACAAGTCCCTTGTCAGATATATGATCTGCAAAAAATGTAGACCACTCATTTTCTTGATCATTTCCTTTAAGACGTAAAAGTTTTTAATTTTGATAATGACAGTTTTATCTATTTTTTTCCTTTTGTTGTTTGTGGCTTCAGTGTCATATCTAAGAAGCCAATGAGTAATCCAAGGTCACAAAGATTTATGTCTATTTTCTTTTTCCCATTGAATTTTTTGGCACCCTTATAAAAATCAATTGCCTGTAAAGATCAAGGTTTATTTCTGAACTCTTATTTCTATTCAGTTGATCTATATATCTATCCATATGCCTGTACCACATTGTCCAGGTTACTGTAGCTTTAAGTGTTGAAATCAGGAAGTGTGAGACCATCAACTTGTTTTTCTTTTTCAAGATTGTTGTGGTTATTCTGGGTCCTTTGCATTTCTATATAAATTTTAGGATCAACTTATCCATTTCTGCAAAGAAGCCAGCTGATTTTTATACAACCTAAAATTTCTGCTTTTAACCATAATAACATATATAATTCAGTGCTAATTACATTCACAATGTTCTGTTACCATCACTACCATTCAGTTCCTAAACTTCACAATTAACCTAAATAGAAATTCTGTAAAAATTAAGAATTAATTCCCCGTTCCCTACCCCTAACCCAGCCCCTGGTAACCTATATTCTAGATTCTACCTCTGTGAGTTTGCTTACTCTAATTATTTCATATTAGTGAGGTCATCCAATATCTGTCCTTTTGTGTCTGGCTTATTTCACTCAACATGATGTCTTCAAGGTTTATCCATGTTATCACATGAACCAGAATTTCATTCCTTTTTAATATTGAATAATATTCCAGTGTATGTATATACTAAATTTTGTTTAACCATTCATTGGTTGATGGACACTTGCGTTGCTTCCATCTTTTTGGCAATTGTGAAAAATGCCACTATGCATATAAATGTGCAAATCTCTGTTTGACCCTTGCTTTCAATTCTTTGGGCTACATACTGAGTAGAGAGATTGCCAGGTCATTTGGTAATTCTATACTTAGCTTTCTGAGGGACAGCCAAGCTGTCTTCCACATCAGCTGCACCATTTTACATTCTCACCAGCAATGAATGAGTGTTCCTATTTCTCCACATCCTCTCCAACACCTGTAATTTTCTATTTTTTTTTAATATTAGCCATTCTAGTGGGTGTGAAATGATATCTCATTGTGATTTTCATTTGCATGTCTCCAATGACTAATGATGTTGAGCCTCATTTCATGTGCTTTTTAGCCATATTTATACCCTCTTTGGAGAAATGTCTATTAAACCTTTTCCCACATTTTCAGTTGAGTTCTTTATCTTTTAATTGTTGAGTTGTAGGATTTCTTTAAATATTCTGGATATTAAACCCTTATCAGATATGTGGTTTCCAAATATTTTCTCCCATGGAGTAGGTTGTCATTTCTCTTTCGTGATAAAGTCCTTCGATGCACAAAGGTATTTAATTCTGGTGAGGTCCCATTTTTTGGAAGAGTTTCAGCAAGATTGGTATTAAATCTTCTTTGAATGATCGGTAGAATTCACCTATGAAGTCATCTGGTCCTCAGCTTTTCATTTTGGGGAGGATTTTGATGACTATTTCAATCTCTTTACTTGTGATTGATTTTTTGAGGTCTTCTATTTCTTCTGGGGTCAGTGTAGTTTTTCATGTGTTTATAGGAATTTGTCCATTTCGTCTATGTTGTCTAGTTTGATGATGTATAGTTGTTCATAATATCCTCTTATGAAAGCTTTTATTTCTGTGGGGTTAGTAGTAATGTCTCCCCTCGCATTTCTCATTTTATTTATTTGCATCTTCTCTCTTTTTTTTCTTAGTCAAACTGGCTAAGAGTTTGTCAATTTTGTTGATCTTCTCAAAGAACAAACTCTCTGGTTTTCTTGATTCTCTCTATTGCTTTTTTGTTCTTAATTTCATTTATGTCATTTATTTTTGCTCTAATCTTTGTTATTTCTTTCCTTCTGCTTGCGTTCAGTTTAGTTTGCTGTTCTTTTTCTATTTCCTCCAGGTGTGCACTTAGGTATTTGATTTTAGCTCTTTCTTCTTTTTTAATGTGAGCACTGAGGGCTATAAATTTCCCTCTAAGCCCTGACTTGACTGCATCCCATAAGTTTTGATATATTGTGCTCTCATTTTCATTTATCACAAGATATTTCCATTTTTCATAGCATCATGTTCCTGTTTTATGAAGGTAATAAATTCTCTTAACTCTCTGGGCATGTTAATTAAAATTGGTCAGTGTTTTAGTTATTTTCTTCTCTTTCCTTATTGTCCTTTTTACTCTATCTATTTTTTCCCTGATTTTTAGTTTGGACTTAACCCTTTCACCTTCAAATTTTCCACAAATGTCTGGTTTTCTTGGTGCTTTATTGATTTTTTAGTGAAGCACAGAAAAGATAATTGGATCAGCTATATATATATGGAGAAGTGGGCTCCACTGATTTTCATTGGGGGTCCTCAAATGCTCATCTAAATATCTTTTCTTTGGGGTCATTCAGTTTCTTTCTCCAAAGAAGAATTCTTCAAGATCTTGACTGATTGCCAGAAATCTAGGTACGATACAGGGGAAGAGGCCTGCAAGCCTCATAATTCTGTTTGCAGACTTCCACTATTGACATTCTCCATTTTCATCCCCACTCACCATCTCCACTCTCCCTTGTGCCTGATATCCCCAAACCTGAACCCTCTCTGGTTCAATTTTCCCAAAATAAAGGAATGGGGATGGGGTAGTTGCCTAGCTGTAAAGGAAGCTGGCAAAGTCCTGGGGACCTGACAGTTCCAAATTTAGAGTTTCTACCAATTTCTATGTTTTCATCCCTATGCCACCATCCATCATCTGAAATGCCTGGTGCTTGCATATCCTGAGCCTTTCTGGAATTCTTTGGAATGAATTGACTTCTTTCTGGAAATATCCTTCCTCTGCAGGCTTCCTCCTTTTGTTTCTACTCTTCCATGAACTTTCTTTCTTCCAGAATATGCTGAACTCTTCCATTCTTTTATATCTCCTTTCCCATTATTTTTGCCCCCCCCCTTTTTATATTGTTTTTATTTCTTTAATGTCAGTTTAGTTGAGTTTCAGGGGGAAAACATTTTTAAGCAGAATTTAGTCCTGTCAATTCTACTCCCAAATATTTTTCACCGTTTCATATAAGGGACCCACTTTCTGAGGGAAGCAGTTGCACCTGTGTAGAAGGGTCATCTCTTGTCATTCTGCCCCACACCAGGAAATGGGCCTGTCCTGAGTGGGCAGGTTTGGGGATTCCAGGAGGCCAAGACTGATTGTATGCTTGATGAAAGCCAAGGTTCCAGGCAGTCTGTGACCCCTGATGTCCATCCCCATACACTCCTAGGACACATTCCAAGAAGGGGCAAGAAGGGCTCTAGGGAATGTGGGAGAGGAGAGACATGCCCCCAAGTCCTCCCTCTCACCCTGTTTTGGTGGATAGTGTGGTAGCTTTCTTTACAAGATTTTTCCATTTCTACTTGGAAAGAGAAAATCTTTGGCACTGGAGAACCACGTATGCCTGCCTGGTGGAATTCCTCCCTAATCTAGAGGGTTCTATCTGTGCACCCCTTCCCAAGCACCCCCTTGCCTCCAGGTTATTGGCCTTAACTTCAGAGTCCCCACCCTCCCTCAGCTATATTAGCCTGGGCTTGGGGAGTGTATTAGTTGGGTTGTCTAGGGAAACAGAATCAACAGGAGCTATCTGTAAATAGTATGAGATTTTATAAAATTTTCTCACATGACCATGGGGATGCACAAGTTCAGATTCCGCAAGCAGGCTGCAAACCATGGGCTCTGATGAAGATCCGGTGAAGGTCCTTGATGAGCTCCCAGGAGATGTTGGCTGTCCAAAGAGGAGATGGGAAATTCTCTCTGAATGCTGAAATCACTTCCCCTTTTAAGGCATTCAATTGATTGGATAAAACATCACTCATTGCTGACAGCAATTTCCCTGGTTGATTGTAGATGTAATCAGTCATTTATTCAGTAAACTCACGGATGACTAAAGTCCATTAATGTCCATGTATTACAGTTAGCACAGTGCTTCCTTGACCAAACAACTGGGCACAATTACCTAGCCAATTTAACACATTAGTCTAACCATCACAGGGAGTGAATAATGATTTAGTTAGTTTCTCCAGCTCAGTAAATTAATTCCATCAATCACAGACAGGAAGAGCCTTCTCCTCCTCTTTGCCTCTTAGGACAGTCTAGCCAATCCCAAGGGGAGGGAGCGCCATAGTTCACCTAGGCCTGGGGGCAGTGGATGAAGTTTTAATTAGGGGGAGGGTGTTTATAAATTTGGGCCAGTGAGTGCTTGTTTAGTGATGAGCATAGGTTTTAATATGTTGGTCTATAAAGAATATATGAAAATAAACATACATAGCAACATAGATGTACAAGCAGTTGTTTATGTAAGTTGTATATGATTTAAATTACTGTGTGTGCATATACAAAGAGGAGGTAGCAGAGTCAGAGATTGATTAGGCTGTGATGTAATCATGAGTGTCCTCCTGGCAACCTCAGCAGGGACATGACAAGACAGTCCATCTATTGCTTCTCTGAGACCAGCAGTGTTCCCACAATCTTAGTCTTCAGAGTTAAAAAACACCTTGGCTTGTCTGGTGCTTGGCTCTCTGATGAAGCTTTCCAAAATGAGTCTACCAGTCTCTGCTTGCACACCTCTCAAGACAGGGAGTTAACTCCTTCTTAGCAGCTCCTTCCGCAGCAGACAGCTCTGCCTTCAGGGAAGTTCTGATAACTAAACCTGGCCAAGCCACTACCTCCACTTATATCATTCAGCTCTGGGATGCCACCCTGTGGCAATTTGATATTATTTATGATTTCCAAAAAGAGATATAGATTATGTTTGTAAACTGGTCAGTTCCTCTGGGCATGATAACCCTTTGATTGTATTAGATTCAGCGGAGACGTCTGATTAAATTATGTTAAGATTAGGGCTTTGATTCAATCACATCATTAGGGTGCAACTCAGCATTGAGTCCCAGGCCCCTTGGTGGGATGATAAAACAGACTATCACATGGAAATAGATACACAGGAGAAGAACACAGAGGAATAGAGACGGCTCATTAGACATGGCAGAGGCCCCAGGAAGAGGGATGAGCCTGATAGTCTACAGCTGAACTTGTGAAGAGAAGAGAGCAGCTGAACCTGGAAAGAAGCCCCAGCGAGAGAGACGAGCCTTATGCTAGCCTACAGCTGAAATCAGAAGAATCTGGGACCATGGAGCCTTAAGAGGAAGAAGGAAGGCAGAACCCTCACAGACATTACCCGCCATCTTGCTTCAACACGTGGCAAATGACTTTGGGTGAGAAAGTACCTCTTATGGTACCTTTAGTTGGACTCTTTAGGGCCTTGTGACTGTAAACTTCTACCCCAAATAAATACCCTTTATAAAAACCAACAGAGTTCTGGTACTTTGCATCAGCACCCCTTTGGCTGACTAATACACACCCTTCTTTGCCTCAATCACTGAGGCCGAAGTTATTGAATATTGTTGAGTACTTACTGTATGCCAGAACCTGTGCTGGGAACTGGAGACATGTGGATGGATGAGATAGATGGCCTTTAAAATTTCATGCACTGGTGGAGAGTCAGACATGGAAAAAAAAAAACTATTAAAAAGAACAGAGGAGCTGCTCCTGGCTCCCACCCTGCTCTTGGCCCTCCTGGCTTCTGCGCCCTGCTCTCACCATGTCCCCCCTGCACAGATCAACATCATAAGTCAAGAACTTAGACCAAAATCCAGTAACATATTTGGTGAGCCAGGCCCAGGAGATTGTTGATTATTGAATCAACATCTTGTTAGCCACATGGAGACTTCATCCAGCTCCATGTGGAAGATGCCAGATCCATCTTCCTGCAACTGAGATAGGATAGCCAGAGGGTTTTACACCTTGTCAGGTAGGGCTTACTGTCTCTAACCATCAGGAAGTAGTTACAGAAGAATGAACATCTCCCTTCAGCACCCCTTTAAGAATAAAGGTGTAAACTCTTTGAGGGGGGAATGAAGCAGGCTTCATATAGGGAATCAGTAGATGGATCTGGAACCTGGCATGGACACTGATACCCCAAGATGGCTGCTGGAAGACCCTTATGAGATTTCTGCCTCCCAGAATGAGATTCCCAGAGATTCCCAGGAGAAGCTCCAGATATTCCCCAGGGACATCATCATTGGCCCCACCCGGGGGATTGATGGGTGAGGTAATCAATCAAAACAGCAAACACTTGGGACTCCTCCCATACCATTAGCAAAGGGGTGGGAAACTTAATGGTTTGAAAGCAGGCACAAAGGTCAAATCCTTCCTGCTCCTGGCTCCCACCCTGATCTCGGCCCTCCTGGCTTCTGCGCACTGCTCTTGCCATGTACCCCCTGCGCGAATCAACACACAAGTAAAACCTGGGCATTTATAGTCTATAATGGGAAATTGTAGTCTATAAATAAGCCCTCTTTATCACTCTTCAGCCCCTTACCCTCTACCGGGGACCCATGATCTGTTATTTTCTCCCATTTCTCTTCCCTCCCTACCTTAATAAATTACTGGCTTAACTAAAAAACAAAACAAACAAACAAAAAAAAAAACAGAGGAGGGAGTGACTAACTTGGCTTATGGAGAAAGAGAGGTGGCTTTCAAGAAAGAATTCCTGGAGGAAAGAAGTCCTGAGCTGAGACAGAGGGCAAAGTCAGGCAGAGGGAGCTTGTAGTTGGTGTTATCTCTTCTCCTGACATGCTCTCCTGGCTGTTTTCCCAGTTTCTGGCTTCCTTCTCTACCACTAAGCCCAGAAATCCAGAGAGGAGAGCAGGGGCGTAGATACCCCTGAGGCTTGGTCAAGGTCAGCCAGAGGGTATCATCACGTGGACCATGGTGTCAGTCAACCAGCGAACTTTCATGAGACACCATGTGCACCCAGTCCTGTGCTCAATTCCCCTGTGGGAGAGGTCCAGAGGAAGAAGATGGGCCCTGGTACTGGCAGCCCCTGTCCCAATTCACACAGGGAGCTTATGAGACAGTGCTGGCCCAGGAGACAGTCTTGAGCTCTGGCCCCAGGGGGGAAACTGGACTCCTGGGTCAGAGTTTAGGAAAGGTCATGGGCCTGGCCTGGTTAAGCAGCTCCTGCCCCCATGGATCTCTGCCATGGACTTAGGCTTCTGACTGCTGCTCTCTGATGTCCTGGCAGGCTCAGGTCAGGCAGCACCCTGGACTCTCTGACCGCATCACCACAGCCCAATGCTGGTCATAGATTCTCAGACTAAAGAAGGCTCTGGGAGCTAAGCTGGAAGAAAATAAGGAAGCAACTGAGTTCCTGCTGTACCAGGCACTATGCCAGGTGCTTCACACAGATTAACACTTTAATCTTCACTACAACTCTCAGCTTCAATTTATTCATAAGGAAGGATACACAGTAAACTGCTAAAAACACTCATTTGTGATGGGGTAGAATCATTAGGGGGCTTTGTTTCAATGTTTTACACAATAATGCATTATCCAAAAAATTTAAAATATTTATAAATTTTCTGTGAGAGTTTTTAACAGGTCAGGACTAGCTGTTGCACATTTCTTTCTACATCTTATTTTCTAGAACTCAAGTCACATGGCTGCACTTATTTTCAAGGAAAATATAGTTGTGTGTGGCCAGGATAAATAAACGGGATTTGGTGAACATTTGGTAGTCTCTGTCAGAACATCAGTTGAACAAAATTCAAAGTTCTAAGAATGATCATCCAATTGGCCAAGCTTAGGTCACATTCTAACCTACTGGCTGTACCAGGAAGGAAACACAGGAAGAATCTGTCCCTCTTTATTTCCATTGTGAGAAGAGTCTGTACAGGGCAACCTTCACTCACAATGGAGAAATTTCCCTAAAAGGAAGAGCAGGGCACTTAAAGGCAGAGAGAGAGTTAGATGCTAGACTGTCAAAAACAATAAATGCCCAGTACATCTGAAATCTGCATGGATTAAACAAGAAAGTCTTAAAGGTCTTTTCCAACTTTAATAGTTTATGATTCAGATGCAAAAATGAAAGTATATATATGTATAGATGTCCAGAGACTTCTGTCGAGGGACATCTGCCCTCCCTGAATCCTGAGGGCTTTCATTGGTCAATGAAAGTGTATAGTATAAAAAAGTCTAATTCAGTAACATATATTAAAATGAAAAAATAACACTGCCAGTTGATAATCTCAAAAATATTTTTAATTCAGTTGCTTGTTGTCTTGTCATTGTGTGATCTCTTTTTATAAAATGGAAATCAAACCTTTGTCAGATATGTGGTTTCTGAAGATTTTTTCCCACTGAGTCGACTGCCTTTTCACCTTCTTAACAAAATCATTTGAAATGAAAAAATGTTTAATTTTGAGACAGTCCTATTTATTTTTTCATTTGTTGTTCATGCTTTGGGTATAAGGTCCTAGAAACCATCACCTATCACAAGATCTTAAAGATGTTTTCCTACATTTTCTTCTAAGAGTTTTATGGTTCTAGTTTTTATATTTAGGTCTTTGATCCATTTTGAATTACTTTTTTGTATAGGGTGTGAGATAGGGGTCTTCTTTCTTACTTTTAGATATGGATATCCAGTTTTCCCAGGACCATTTGTTGAATAGGCTGTTCCAACCCAGCTGTGTGGGTTTGACAGCTTTGTCAAAAATTACTTGGCCATAGATGTGAGGGTTTATTTCTGAACTCTCTATTTGATTCCATTGGTCAATCTGCCTGTCTTTATGCTAGTACCATGCTGACCACTGTAGCTAGATAATATGCTTTAAAGTCAGGAAAAAAGAGTCCTCCAACTTCGTTCTACTTTTTTAAGGTATTTTTGCATATTCAGGAGCCCCTACATTTCCAGATAAATTTGATAATTGTCTTTTCCAATTCTACAAAGAAAGCTGTTGGAATTTTTATCAAGACTGCGTTAAATCAGATCGGTGTGGGTAGAACTGACTTCTTAATGATATTTAGTCTTCCAACCCATGACATAGAATATCCTTTGTGATGGTGAGGCTAATGTGTCAACTCAGCCAGTTAATGATGCCCAGTATTTTGGTCAAGCAAGCAACGGGCTAATTGCAATACAAGGGCATTTCATGGAGTTTAATCATCAGTGAGTTGATTGCATAGATAGCTGATTACATCTACAATCAACCAAGGAGATTGTTGTCAGCAATTAGTGATGTCTCATTCAGCTGAAGGCCTTAAAATGATTTCAGCATTCAGAAAGAGAATTCCCAGCTCTTTGTCAGACAGCCAGCATTTCCTGGGAACTCATCAAGGACATTCATGGGAGCCCCTGGTTTCCAGCCTGCCCTGCAGAATTTGGACTTGTGTATTGCCACAGTCGTGTGAGACAATTATATAAAATCTTATACTATTTACAGATATCTCTTGTTGGTTCTGTTTCCCTAAAGAACCCTGACTAATACAGCCTTCTATTTATTTAGGTCATCTGGTTTCTTTTAGCAATGTTTTATAGTTTTCTGAATACAAGTCTTTTATGTCCTTGGTTATATTTATTCCTAAATATTTGATTATTTTAGTCACTATTGTAAATGGAATTTTTTATGACTTCCTTTTCAGATTGTTCATTAGTAGTGTATAAAAACGCTATTGGTTTTTGCATATTAATCTTGCATGCTTCCACTTTGCTGAAACTGTCTATTCTAGTAGTTTTGTTGTAGATTTTTTGGGATTTTGTAAGTATTGGATCATATCATCAGTGAATAGTGAAAGTTTTCCTTTTTCTTTCCTATTTTTTTTTTTTTTACTATTACTTTTTATTTCTTTTACCAGCCTAATTGTTCTAGCTAGAATTTCTAGCACCATATTGAATAACAGTGGAGAGAGGAGGCATCCCTGTCTTGTTCCTGATCTCAGTGGGAAAGCTTTCAGTCTTTCACCGTTGGGTACAATGTTAGCTCTGGGTTTTTAAATATGCACCTTATCATAGTGAGAAAGTTTCCTGCTATGCCTATCTTTTGGAGTGTTTTGATCAAGAAAAGATGTTTATATTGTCAAATGCCTTTTCTGCATCTATTGAGATCATGTGCTATTTCTTCTTCAATTTATTAATGTGGTATATTACACTGATTGACTTTCTTATGTTGAACAACCCTTGAATAGCTGATATAAGGCCCACTTGATTGTGATGTATAATTTTTAGTGTGTTTTTGGATTTTGTTAGCAAGTATTTTGTGGAGGATTTTAGCATCTATATTTATTAAAGAAATTGGCCCGTAATTTTTTTGGTAATATTTTTATTTGGCTTTGGTATTAGGGTGATCTTAGCTTTGTGAAATGAGTACCATTCCTTCCTATCAATTTTTTTTGGAGGAGTTTGAGCAAGATTGGTATTAGATCTTCTTTAAATGATGGGTAGAATTCACCTGTGAAGCCATTTGGTCCTGGACTTTCCATTTTGGGCTGGTTTTTGATGACTGTTTCAATTTCTTTACTTGTGATTGGCTTTTTGAGATCTTCTGTTTTTTCTAGAGTCAGTGTGGTTTGTTTGTGTGTTTCCAAAAATTTGTCCATTTCATCAATATTGTCTAGTTTGTTGGAATACAGTTGTTCATAGTATCCTCTTATGATCACTTTGCTTTCTCCTGGCTGGAGAAGGGAAGCAGATGTAGCTCAAGCGATTGGGCTCCTGCCTACCACATGGGAGGTCCCTGGTTTGGTTTCCAGTGCCTCCTAAAGAAGACAGCGAGCTGGCACAATGGGCAAGTGCAGCAAGCTGACGCAACAAGATACACAGGAAGAAAAACATAATGAGAGACACAACAAAGCAGGGAACAGAGGTGGCTCAAGCAATTAGGTGCCTCCCTCCCACATCAGAGGTCCTGGGTTCAGTTCTCAGTGCCTCCTGAAGAAACAAGGAAGATGAACAGACACAGCAAGTGCAAACAATGAGGAGGTGGGGAGAAATAAATAAATAAAATAAATATTTTTTTAAAATGCTGGAGAAGATGTGGAAGAATAGGAACACTTTCACTATTGGTGGGAGTGTAAAATGGTGCAGCCTCTGTGGAAGATGATTTGGTGGTTCTTCAGGAAACTATAGAACTGCCATATGAACCAGCAATCCTGCTACTAGGAATATATTCAGAAGAACTGAAAGCAAGGACACAAACAGATATTTGCACTTTGAGGTTCATAGCAGCACCATTCACAATTGCTAAAAGATGGAAACAATCTTCAAGTGATGAATATATAAACAAGATGTGGAATATACATGCAATGGAATAATATTCAGCTGTAAGAAGAAATTAATTGAGGAAGCACATGACAACATGGAGGAACCTTGAGAACATTAAGACCATGAGTAGAAGCTGCAGCTGCAGCCACTGGCACCCTTCCCCCACCCTATAAGCAGACAGTTTTTAATTCTCTGGCCACAGGCCAGCAGCTACAGACAGAGGAGGCTGCAGGGATCTACCTCCCCAGAAAACAGGGGAAAGAGGGATGCAGCCTAAGGCTGATTCAGCTTTTGGCCAACATCTTTGGTCTGCTGTGTCCCATGAGCACTTCCAGGCCAGGTGGGGCAGCACCATTGTTTACCTTGGGAGCTAGCTTGGGACTAGAGATCCGACCCTCTCAATCACCCTCCCTACTGACCAGAACTGGTTGTTGAGGACACAGAGGGGAGTGGAATTATTTCCAAGCCGTGAAAAAGGATAGGGCTGCCAGCAAAGGTTGGAAAATGGCCTCTGAGAAAGCTTGAATTGCAATGCTCTGAATAGCCTCCAGGCAGGATCCTCTGCCACATTGTTGCTATCCATGTGGCAGCAAACACACTTTGACCAGGCTTTGAACTGAGAGGCCTGCCAAAGAGCGCCACCTTCTGGTGGACCAAGGAGGGGTATGTGAGGAAATTTAAATAAGTAAGAGAAGCTTTTTCTGGCCTTTACAGCCTCCCTCCCCAAGGCCCTTGGAAGCAGGTCTGCAACCCATTACTGGGTCCAGAGCCCATTCTATTAGAATGGCCAATATTAAAAAGACAGAAAACTACAAGTGTTGGAGAAGTGTGGAGATATAGGAACACTTATTTACTATTGGTGGGAATGTAGAATGGTACAGCCACTGTGGAGGACTGTTTGGCAGTTCCTAAAGAAGTTGAATATAGATTTTCCATGTGACCCAGCAATACAACCACTAGCTATATACCCAGAACTGAGAGTAGTGACATGAACAGATATCTGCACACCAATGTTCATAGTGGCACTATGAAAGATTGCCAAAAGATGGAAACAACCCAGGTGTCCATGAACCGATGAATGGATAAACAAACTGTGGTATATACACATGATGGAATATTATGCAGCTGTAAGAAGAAATGAAGTTGTAAGGCATATGACAACATGGATGAACCTGGAGGATATTATGTTGAGTGAAGCAAGTTGGACACAAAAGGACAAATACTGTATGATTGCCCTATTATGAACTAAATATATTTTGTAAACTCATGGAGTTAATAACTAGAAAATAAAATGAAGTTAGAGGATAGAAAGCTGAGGGTTAACTTGTGCAGAATTGGTAAAAAGGTGGTTTGTTAATCTTTGGAAATGAATAGAAAAGGTGAAATCACAACACAGTATTTGTAACTACCAATGCTATTATATGGATATGACAGTGGTTGAAAGGGAAAGTCTAAGGTCATGTATTTTACTAGAAGGAAAGCTAAAAAATGTAGCATGGGACTGTATAGCACAGAGAAACCTCAGGTGAAACTGAAAAAATGTATGTTAATGTTACAAGATGTTAATATGGGCAAAAACAAAACAAAACAAAAAACATTATGCTAAGTGAAAGAAATCAGACACAAAGTACTACATATTGTATGATTCCATTTATATAAAATGTAAATATCAATCAATTTATAAAGGTGGAATTAGATTAGTGGTTATATAGGGCTAGGGAAGGATAGAGGGATTGAGAGGTGACTGCTAAGGTGTATGGAATTTTTCTTTTTGGAGTAATGAAATTGTGCTAAAATTTGGGGGGATGATGAATGCACAACACTGTGATTATAATAAAAGCCAGTGATTATACACTTTGGATAGATTGTATAGTTATGTGAATGTATCTCAATAAAACTGCTTAAAAAAAAAAAGACAAGAACAGATTAAAATGAGATCAAAGCATATACAAATAAGGACCTGGAGCTGCCGGGGAAATAGTCAATGTGGCTACCCTTTAGGGCAGGGGTTCTTCATCTTTTTTGTTCCACGGACCCCAAGTCCCCACAAGAATAATGTTTTTAAATGCATAAAATAAAATTACAAAGGAAATCAGTTACATGTATTGAAATAGTTACTAAAATAAAAAACATATGATATAATACTAAACATATGTGCTTCTTTCTTAACACATTAAATAATAATCCAATACATCAAAAATTAGGAAAGTTAAAGAAATGTTATTTTTTAAAGATGTGTCAATGTGCAGACTGTTGTTTATCTTGAATAAGAACATTAAACTGTGGTGTAATATTTGACAAGGCAACACACATATCATGTTGGACATCTAATCGAGTTGATTTTTTTCAGTTCAAGCTCATGGACCCCTGAAATCTTTCCACAGACCCCTGGGGGTCAATGGACCCCTGGTTAAGAACCCCTGCTTTAGGGAAAGCAGGCATAAGAGTCCCGCTGCGTCTGCGCAACTCTACCTCTCCTCTCCATCTGGCACCTCTGTAAGCCCACTCCCTTTGCTTGCACAGGCCCAAACTTGCCTAATGTACGCAGGCTTCCTGTGCTTTTCTGAGTCTGCTCCTTAAAAAAAATAATAAATTATATATATTAGAGATTCATCACTACTAAAAGATGCCCACTAGCTGCACTAACATTTTGTCCAATATTTACTCTCATATACACCCCTAAATCACAAATTTGGTCTTTGGTATTATTATCCACCAAAAGAATCTGAAACTCTTTGCACAGTAGCTAATTCCAGAGTGAAACAGGATGGGCTTGGAACAATAGCATAACAAGGAATTATATGTGTTTCAAGGACATTGGGACAGAGCTGAAAGGACAAAGTTTGAAGATGCACCAACTGGCCAAGGTATAAGTTTGATTTTTAAAAATTGTAATTACAACTAATTGGAACAAGTCAAATCTACGAGGACTAGCATTTATATTAATACTAAAAGGAGGAAAAGTAAACAAAAAGTAGCTTTAATAGAATAGAAGAGTGAAGAGTAAATACAATGATTAATAAGTTATATGTGTGTGTGCACATGGGTGCATATATATTTCCACAAGTGTGCACATGTGAATGCAAGTGTATTTTATTGTTCTTTAAAGGGCATGTTCATTTAAATATATAGGGTATGTTGAATTAAATATATATAATTTACTTATATTTATGTATATATTTCATTGTCCAGAAAAGGCTATACAGACAGAAAGTATATTAGTGGTTGCCTGGGGTTGGGGGTGGGAACTGAGAGTGACTGAAAAGGGACACTGGGGATCTCTTTGGTTTGATGGAAATATTCTAAAACTGGATTGTAGTGATAGTTGCACAACTCTGTAAATTTACTAAAACTTATTGAATTGTACACTTAAAACAGGTGAATTTTTTTTTTTTTAAAAAAAGAAAAACAGGTGAATTTTATGGTATGTAAATGCTACCTCAATAAAGCTGATTTTTAAGAAAAGAGAGCCTTTACTCATACTTGGCTAAGAATCCCAGCTCTGCTACTGACTGTCTGTGAAATCTTGGGCATGTTATGTAATCTTTCTGGTATTCAGTTTCCTTACCTGTTCAATGGGACTAATAGAATCTACCTTATTGGATTGTTGTGAGGATTAAATAAAGCTAGTATTTGTTAAGTAGGTATCAATAAATGTTAACTATCTTTTTTTTTTTAAAAGATTTATTTATTTATTTATTTATCCCCCCCTTGCTGCTTGTGTTTGCTGTGTCCATTCGCTGTGTGTTTCTTTCGTGTCTGCTTATCTCCCCCTTGCTGTGAGGTCCTGCTGCATCAACCCACCGCGCCGTGCAGGCCGGCCTGCCCCCACAAGGAGGCCCCGGGAAGCGAACCCGGGGCCTCCCATATGGCAAACGGGAGCTCTATCGATTGAGCCACACCCGCTTCCCAACTATCATTTTTATTAATAAATGTATTAATGTTCCCTGTTATGTTTCTACTGCCAATAAAAGTTTCTGATAATGAAGCATAAATATATATATATATATATATATATATATATTTCATATGTATATTTGGCTTAGCCAGCATGTAAAAATGAACAAAGAAATTACGAATAAGCCAAAG
>JAQZBX010055058.1:0-18508 GCA_029593785.1 Cabassous unicinctus | reverse complement strand
AAAAAAAAAATTAATTAATTAAAAAAATAAAAATTAAAAAAGAAAGAAAGAAAAACAAAGTTTAACAACAATGCAAGGTATTGGTGGTAGGGTGAGGTATGAGAGCCCTATATGATGTTATGTATGTTTGTTTTGTAAGTTCACAACTATTGGTATACACTTATTGTTTATCTATGTTCATGTATGAGTGATATACTTCAATAAATTAAAAAAAAAAAAAAAAAGACACGCATTGGCAGTGCTCCAGCCAGGCACTTCTTGCCATGGTCGCTGACCACAGAACCATCTATGGCAGTGACTTTGAGTCCCATACATATTCAGGAACAGGGACCCAAGGTCACAGAGTCTTAAGTTGGGACCCTGGCAGTCAGCATGCACGTGCATACATAATTTTAAATTTATTGGCACTAGGCATGTCTTCTCATCTTTGTAAAGACCATCTTCCATATTAAAAGAAAAATAAAAAACCAAGCTGAAGAGAACACTTTCTAAACATTTAAAAGTTTTAAACACCTACTCTCCTTAAAAAAAAAAAAAAAGCAATAGCACACCAAACCTGCTGATGTCACTTTTCATGGATGTTGACACATTTAGGTTGTCAATTCTATTTCTGTTCTCTTAACCATAGCCTCCAATATCCACTTTTAGAACTTAGCTTGGAAATTTGGCTTTGTTCAAAATGCAATGGCTGTAAAGCTATGTAAGCATGATACAATAAAAATGCCCTTGAGACTGCCTCACATTTTTTTGGATGGATCTTGAGTTGCTTTTATGATGATGAGCATGACACCTTTAACTGGGGGCAAACAACCACATTACCTATAAAAACCCACCATTTATACATTTGAATTCATCCTAATACACAAGGATTTGCTTTTTCCATTTGTCAAATCGACATCTCTTAACTCTGTTGCTCTCCAGGGCAGCAGAGCAATCAATTTATGCTTAAACAAGTAAATATTTGTTGACGAAAAGAATGCTGCAAACAAAATCTTATTCCTTTTAGAGAGTCAAGAAGGCAACACTAGTGACCATTTAGTGCAACCCATGCATTTTGCAGTTTCTTTAATTGATTCAAAATGATTTGTGCTATAAAACAAGGATAACAGCATAGTTCATTTACTAGAGGAGGGGGCAAAGGTTGGCTCTGGGTTTGTTGAAGGAGAGACTTGTATAACAAATCATTGCAATTCAAAGTTTAAAGTGCTTTAACAGAGACACTGAAGAGGGAATTTGACCAGCTCATCTTGGAATATAGAGAGTGTTCAAGAGCAGATGGTGCTTGACCTAAGTTTTTTTTTTGTTTGTTTTTGTTTTTATTAGAGAAGTTATGGGTTTATAGAAAAATCATACATAGGGATACAGGATTCCCATATACTCCCCCATTATTAACATTGACCTAAGTTTTGAAGAGCTGAGTAGCAGTTTTGCAGGACAGAATGGGGAGAAGAGTCATAGACAGAGGGGGGTAGGTAGCCTGAGCAAAGACACGGAGGCATGGAAGAGCATGGCTTATTTCAAGAGGAAAAAGGAACTGGAGGGGCTCTCAGAGAGGACAGGTTCAGATGTTGAGGCAGGAGATGGAAAGGTATGCAGGAACCAAACTGTGAAGGAATGTGGCTTTATTTTCTGGGGTTAAGACAGAGGCAGGGAATCTTGTTAAGAGGCAATTAACAAAGTCCAGGCAAAATACTATGTCTTGACTTAAGACATATGGAATTCAGTTTGAGTCACTTTCAATTTCAAGTGCCTGAACAGCACTCAAGAACAGGTGTTTAAAAAGCAGTAGGAAATTTGGTTCTAAAGGGAGAGGTGATACCTATAAGTATGGATTCTCAATTGTGCCCATTCAAAGATGAAACAATGAGATGAGTGAGGTCACTTAAGGAATAGTGTACTGAATGACCAGACAGATCCTTGGAGGAACCGAACATTTAAAGAGGAACAATAGGGGGTATGAAAGGAGCTAGAAGAAGAGGTGGTTTGTTTCAAAGTCAAGGAAAATTCAAGGAGAGTAGACAATGTCACCCGCTAAGACAAAGAACTAAGAATTCTCTATTGGATTTGGCAATTAAGAAACCTATGAACTGGTCAATCACTGACCTACCAAATTCAGAATCTCTTGGCAGGGCTCTAGCTTTGGTATGAGTAAAGTAGTATCTAGAGTCATGCCATGATGTAAAATGCTTTGATAATAATTTTAATGGTGGTAGGTATCTTCAGAAACCAATGAAGTTGTTCTCCAATATATTCTTCCTGTATTTCTCCCAAATTTTAACCTGAGATGAAGTCCGAGGGGGCTCACCCAGTTAATCTCAATGCACACTCTAGTCCGCAAACATTAGCAATCTTTTATTTTATAGGAACAAATAAAATTAGTTGTTGGGGATTGAATCATATCCCCCACAAAAGTCATGTTCAGGTTCCAACTCCTGATCCCATTTGTAAACAGGACTTTTGAAGGTGTTAGTTGTGGTGGGCCCAAACTGAATGAGGGTGGGTCTTAATCTAATAAAGCCGAAGTCCTTATAAGCAAAAGAAATCAGGCCAGGAAGAGAAGCCATGGGGAGCAGCCAGAAGCTGGAAGTCAACAGAACAAGAGAATGTAAAGACGCTGCCATGTGCATTGCCATGCGAGGGAAAAGTCAAAGATGCTGGCCAGCCAGAAGATACAGACTCCAGTGGAAAGCAAACCTTTTAGCTTCTGGAACTGTGAGCCAATAAATTCCTATTGTTAAGCCGGCCAATTGTATGGTATTTGTTTTAGCAGACAGGAAACTAAAACATTAGTTTAGACAAAATAGGTTTTATAGCTAGAATATTCTGAGTTCCAACTCTTATTGTACATCAGACTCACCCAAAGAGCTTTTCGAAAATACAGATGCCTAGTCCCCACCCCCAGAGCTTCTGATTCAAACCAATCAGTCCAACTCAATTTCTACAGGGATTAGGCCCAGGCATCTCAGTATTTTTTAAAATCCTCATTGCACAGATAGGGATAAGAATCACTAAGTTGAATAAGCAAATGTTTTATATCCTTGCTACAAAAAACTCATTGTAGCATTTGTTGTTGTTTTTGTTTTAAAGATTTTATTTATTTATCCCCCCCCCCTGCTGCTTGTGCTTGCTGTGTCCATTTGCTGTGTGTTTTTCTGTGTCTGCTTGTCTCCCTTTGTTGGGTCGTCCTGCTGCGTCAGCTCACCGCGCTGCGCTGGCTGGCTTGCCTTCACCAGGGGCCTCCCACATGGTAAACCGGAGCCCTATCAATTGAGCCACATCCGCTTCCCATCATTATAGCATTTGTAACTCTGGCATCTGGATACAAATGTAGAATCTTGGGCCCTTACCCAGACCTACTGAATTAAAATCTACATTTTACTAAAATTCCCAGGTGACATATATGTACATTAAAAAGTTTAAAAAGCCTGCTTTATATGTCACCATTGATCAGAATCTTGTCATTTTGCAAGCAATGGGTCATCCTTAGAACGTAATAGGGAAGACCTAGCTGAACCTACTTAAGTACATTCAGAATTGCTTAGACAGTAGCTTAAGCACTGACTTCATTATGGAAACATCTTCATAACTTTTTAAATACAGTCATGCTCAGACTCTACCTCCAGAGGTTCTGATTTATTTGTTCTGGGGTAGGGCCCAGAGAGCTGTAGTTTTAAAGTTCCCCAGGTGATTCTAATTTATAGCTAGAGAAAAGAATCATTGTGCTAAAAAGTCCTAAGGGGAAGCAGAAATCTAAGTTCAATTCAAATATAATGGGAATTTTTTTTTATAATGAGAGCATAATGCCAGGAATATATTAATAATAGAAGCGTCCACTGCTCTGCAGCAGAATTGTGTGAAGGTAATTTCTGGAAGGTAGCATTGATGACATAAGAAGATGGCATATTCTTTAGGAAATCTTTGAGTTCTTAATAAGTTCTTAACTTGCAAGAGGTTCAATTAACTTAGAAAACTTATAACAAATTTTAAAAGTTAGCAGAGACAGCAGCAGGATAAAAGTGTGTCTGGTGTTAAAGTAGTTTGGAGGACAGGGAGGGGGCTAAGAAGTGGGGAGAGGTATTTTTCTCTTAGTGGTAAGGAGCTGTATGCTTAAATTTGCTAAACCCTGAAACAGTGGCATTTTGTCAGACTGAAAGACTTTGTGTAGGTGTAAGTAGAATGTCAAAGATGAGTCAAAGATTAATATCTAAATTATAGAGTATGGATGGGAATTTTAAGCCTCTGCCTTGGAAATCAAGTTGGGAAGAAGGAAGTATTGACTAATCTGAAGTGCTACTTATATTGGCTTACAATTTAATACAATAGGCTATGCTTGAATTTAAACCGTGATATTTTAAAATAATTCTGCAAATTTTCTAAGCATATAGCTTATGCATTTGCAGGCTAGTTTCATTTATGTAAAATAAAATCTCAAAAGTTTAGAGTTTCTTAGTTTTCTTAGAATGTGTTATGCACTGATCCTAATAAGATTTTGCTTTCAAATTTTGGAATGCCATTAAAGTCTTGCAGTGGTATCCAAAGTGACCTAAAAGTAGAATGAATCTTTATGGAACATTTTTTAAAATGCCTGTATTTTTTTATTTTTTATTTTTTTTTATTCTGTAGCTGCTTGTTAAGTTCTCCAAACTGTCCCGGGTGCCTATGGATGGTATAAAAAAACCACAAGACACTCTCTTTGTCCTTGAGGTACTTAAACATGGGTTCAATTTAAAAAATTAGAATTATGCATCTGTAGAAATCATTTTATTCTCAAGATGCAATGAAATTAAACTTAAAATTGAGGAAAAACCTATAAAGTTATAAAGCTTAAGGTTTTAAAATTTGAACAACAGCAACAATACTCCCAAAATAACATGGGAGTGTAAAATAGTTACAGACGTTTAATATCTGGTAGATTTTAAAGAAATAATGATGTCAGCTTAAGACACACAATACTGGCCCGAGCAGATGTAGTCTCCCATTATTCTCCTTGCCTAGAGCAGAGGCATAACTACCTCCTCACCCCGATTCTTGAAATGGGGTAGATAAAGTATTGTTGCCTTTCTCCTATGAAGACGTTAAATTTTCAAAGAAGATGAAAAGGGAGCCCCTTGGCAATCCTCCCCAGTGGGCGTCCACCCCCAGCCCCCCAGTCTGCTCCCCGGCATTTTATGATGGTTGCTACTGCAGACTGAAGAGGGTGACAGACTTTTAGTGAGGACTCACTACGTGCCACCCTGTCAAATAGACTCGTCGTACCGTATTCTCAGAAAAATCCTTTCGGGTGGTAGTATACAACTTTCACAGATGAAACCAACAAACAAACCAAAGCACACAGAGATAAAGTTACTTGCCTAAAACCACACATGGAGAATTTCAAACTTATGTTAAAGAAGTTTCAAAATTCTTCAACATAAACTCCCCACAAGACATTACATTTACTCCCTTGGAGAGCACCACCACCGACTGGAAATGGGGTAGAGTGAATCTACTTCAAAGGAACCCGAGGGTGGAGCAGGTTCTCACTTTAGCCACTTTCTTTGGGTCTTCAACCCCAAGGTTTAGGAATGAAGAACGTGGTCCCTGAGCACAGACAGCCCGGATGCCGATTCTGGTGAGCTTGAGGGAGTCAAGTAACAGTTCTTTGGGACTGCTCTTTTGTCTTCTATGAAAAGGGTTAATAACAGTGTCTACCTCACCGTTGTTGTGAGAATTAAATGACTAATACATTTAAAGTGCTTCTAACAGGGCCTGGCATGTGGTAATAACACTCAATAAATCTTACCTAATATTATCTTTATGACTCTCAAATTTTGATCTCCCACCCAGCAAACTCTCCTAAGCTACAGATTCATATACCCTCTTGGTTCAAGGCTGAGTCACAGGCCTCCCAGACTCGTCATGTCCCAAATAGAATTCACCTTTGACATAAGATAGTTGACATAAAATAATACAGAGTTTTGGCACAATGAGTGGTGAATAAGCACTCAATAAATTTTAGTCATTATTATTATGTATTCTTTCGGGTAACCATTCCAGAAAGTTTGGCATCATCCTAAACTCATGCATTTTCTCCATCCAGCAAGATCCAGCCAATCACTGAGTCTGGTCAATTTTTCCTCTTCTTAAGTATCTTTTATACCTTCTATTTCCCCTGCCTCATCAAAATTTTTCCAGTTATTTGAAAAGGGCCCGAGGCATGGCCTCTTGGTTCACCCCCCACAGTGATGTCACTAACACCCATCAGCCTCCAGAAGATATCAGCCTACTTGCCATGGTATACAAGGTCACCTCCTGCCTGAGCCTTGCCTCTCAGATTTGCCCGCTGTAGCCACCATGCTCTTCTGAAATTTTCTTTACACATTCAGGCCTGAGCACCACTGCATATGTTATTTTTCAAATGGGCTTTTGAATGGAATGGGCTTTCTCCATCTCTGTCCCCCTTGGCTTTCAAGCATTAGCAAGACCTTTTCCCATTCACCACCTGTCCCCAGAAGCCCTATGTCCTATGTTCTTCTTCTGCCCGTACCTCTATCATGGAATGTGGCACATTGTATTGCAATGGTTGGTTTTTCTTTCTCTTCCACTACACTGTCTAGCCTAGTTCATGGTAGGCCCTCAAGAAGTGTTTGTGGATAGATGGATGAGCAAATGAAAGAAACAAATTGTAAACTTCTTGAGAATTGGACTGTTTTCTTTTGACTCTCCATAAGTCTGTTCCCCGTAAGAGCCTGAAACACCTTAGAAATCTGTGTTGATTTAAAGAACATGAAAAGCACAGTACAAACCTAATCAGGGGCATCTGGAAATTAGGGTACATGAAATTTCAGGTAAAGCAAATTAATTCAGATTCCTGGTTTCTGGATTCTGTAAAAGAGGATTTGGGTATAGAGTGTTTTTTATATTCCACAAAAATAAGACTATTTAGCACAATGAGAATGTGTTTCAAACCTAAAGTCAGTTAACCAATGGCCTGATAATTCTTAATCCAAACCTTGTTACTCTAAAGTAATCATCTGTTGTCTAGCACAGAGCAGAGACCAGTAAATAGGCTTCACTGTGTGCTGCTCAAAAAAAACCCAATGAACTGACTGTTGTTTCTATGCTTCTTGGCACCCACTCTCAATTGCTCTCCCAGCTCCAGGGACCTCATGTTTTCATCTCCTTTCTCTTACAAATTGCTTTCAGAAAATTCCTTGTTTGAAGGCATAAATGATTGATAAGAGCTTAAAGCGTTAATGGGGAATTTGCATTGTGACAGGGATAAAGCTTTAAGATAAAGAGATAGACCCTCCGGTAAGAATTTTAGTCTTAAATCAGTGAGCAAGAGGATGATGCTTGAAACCACAGCACTTGTCATTTCCAGTCCCCAAGGTTCAACTCTTTATACCAGGGAAAGTGTCCTGTACTAAGAAAATGGTTCTAGAGAGTGTAGACTCTACTTCATAAACATACAGCTTATGAGAACTTATGGTGGACAAAGTGTGCAGGCAAATCTATATTGGGAAGATCCCCTTAACCACATGACACCTGTTATCTTCAAATAACTGGATCAGACAATCAGCTTATTGATGGGAAGGGCCATATCTGTTTAACTAACTTGGCTCAGTCTCAGTTCCTGGCACATAATCCTATTCATGACTTTGATGGCAACTCTGGGGCTCTCCATTTCCTACCAGATACTGATGTTCTGTTTCCTGCAAAGAGAATAAATGAACTGATAGCCCATACAAGCAGATGCCAAAATTGTTATACTATACCATGCCTGGGTTTATATGAAAATGTTGCCTCTTAAACAAATCCATTTTCCTTAGAAGAGCATCTTAGAAATTTCAAAGGTTAAGAAACATTTTCATCCAACTAGGTTGGGGAACACAATGATTACTTTGATGCATTTTTAAACTCTCAAGTTTATGAAATAAAATTCAATACATTGAGTCTTTTGGGGGAGGGGCTAAAGATTTGCCAATAAGTGCATACTCATAATTCATGGAGGAGAAGCTACTTTGCAAAGTAGTTAGAAATGGTAGAAATTATTACTAACAGCTTCTGAATATCAACTAGTATAGGCCTTTTGATGCCAAGAAAAATCTAATCTTACGGTCTCTTTCTCAAGGAATTATGAACCTGAGATGAGAGCAAAATTCAAACACTACTAGTGCCCTCACCATGAAGAAAGAGAGAGATTTCATGTAGAACTAATTGGGCAGTCTTTCCCCCATGGCCTCAGTGTCTTACGGGACTTGGTGCCAGGTTTTACACAGATTGCTGGCACTGATTCAAATTACGTGAGGCCAACCCTTTTGGGAAATTTCCCCCTGGTACCTGGAAAGGGACCATTTGAATTTGATCTTTCAGAGCATGTGCTCTTAACTTTTTTTGTTCCCTGGGCCCCTTTGCCAGTCAGGTGAAAACCACGGATCCCTTACTAAGTTCACACTATACTGTGTATTATTTAATAAATGTATCACACCTGCACCAACATGTCTCCATAGGAATAATGTGTTTTTTTAAAATTTTCAATTCAAGGTCACGGACCCCCTGAAATCTTTCCATGGATCCCTGGTTAAAAACCCTTACTTCAGAGGGACTATCAGGAAAACTGGCAGTCAACTGGCAGTCATCAACAGTAAAAAGAAAAAATGTTTAGAAATCTAGAAGGGAATGATTAAGCCAACAATTCCAAGGATGGGAAGAAGAAATTGTAAGCATTCCAGTCAATGGCTGCCATAAATATTTTGCAGACTAAAATTCTGTAACAGGTCATCATTGTTGGGTCAACCTGACTGCCTTTTACACACAGTCTGTGAATGTACACATGTCACTCAAAAGTCAAGGCTGTGTTTTCTCTTAGAATCTTCCTATCAAACAGTTTTAACTTGAGAATTCAGTCTAAAATCTTCAAACCAGGAAAGATTTTTACTCTACCTAGCAACAGTGGTCTTTGGTGATTCAAACTCCTTAGGAGGACACACAGGGCCCCAGATTTTTCCTTCCTCAGCAGTCTTACTATGTCATTGCATCTCCACAGGTGTCCTCCTGCTAGTCAGACCAAATTTGCTGGTGACTACTGGTGTTTTACTTTCTTATGCTTCCTTCTCCTTGCACAGGTTCTTCCTTCAGCCTCATTCACTTTTCTCTCCTGGCACGAGTCTCTCTCATCATTCAATACTTTTAAACCAATTTCTTAAGACTGAATTAACAGCCTTCTTGTTTTCCTTCCTGACCCTCCCATAATACTAGGTCCGTGTTTCTATTACACACATCTATGGCATTATAATAGTGAGGAGGAGGAGGAGGAAGAGGATGCTGGTGAAGAAGCTCCCTCTAGGATGTGAGCCTCCTGAGATAAGGGCTATACATTTTCTTTATTCCCAGTTTCTAACACAGGGCCTCAAACATAGTAACTGTCTACAGAATGAATGAATCAAGCATCACAGTATTTGGTGGTTGATTTTTTTAGAAGTGGTCCATAATAAGAACTGTCTATAGAATAAGTGTGCAAAACTCACTGAATTTTAGGTGATTCATAGTTAAGAACTGTTTAGAATGAAAGAGTAAAGTATCACAATGTTTTCTGATTGACTTTTAGGAATGGTCCATAATAAGAACTGTCCATAGAATAAGTGTGCAAAACTAGATGAATTTAGGTGGTTCATAGTAAGAACTGTTTATAGAATCAATGATTAAAGCATCACAGTATTTGCTAGATACTTGACTCTTATGTGATTCATAGCAAGAACTGTCTATAAAATGTATGGTGGACTTTTAGGAGCAGTCCACTTATAATGTACCCTTCCAGCATGCTTTATACAATATCTTCTATCTGTGGTGTATAATTTGTGCCTGGTTTCAGCATTTGAATAAGACTCATATGACCTCCTTCCTTCAAGCCCGTTTCTGATGGATCAAATAAGCTGTATATGAGGTCCAAATGTCACTTTTGTTTTGACATCTGACTGGCATAATGTACGTTATCCATTCATTCATCATTCACTCACTTATTGGGCACTTACTATGTGGCTGAACCTATTCCAACATTAATTGTGCTCTTATTGCATGCTTTATTGTACCTTATTACATGGTATATAATAGCTATGTGTCAATGTGCTTGCTTTTGATCGCCTGGTACAGTTCCTGGAACAGAGGCATTTAATGTATGTTGGTGAATAATACAATTATGGTGAATACATGACTCAGTGGCTAAATCTGTTTATCTAATCACTACTTAGCTTAAATTCCAGATTTAATTATCAGCCAGAATAGTCGCTTAGATCTATTTTCCAGTTAAAATGCTCTCTGTTCACAGTTTCTTTGGGATTACAAGATAACATATGATGAGGTCAGTGAAATTCAAATGTATTTTCAAAGCACTAGAACTTCTTTTTCAAATATAGTTGAAAATACAGAAAAGAATGAAGAAAGACTGAACACAATTTTTAATCCTCTTGTCCAAAAGTAATGTATGAATTTGAATGATGAGTGTATTATCTGCAGATCCAAAGTTTGGCAAAACAGCAGGAAGGACCATCCACATAGAAACCAGTGTGAACTGTGCCCCCCTGGAGTTGCCCAGTGTCACAGCCACTATTAACTTGCTATCTTTTTTTATGTATTGCTAGGCATTTTTATTAACATAGAATCCTGCTTTTCTAATTTATATTATTAATATTTTATATATTATTAAACTCATTTTACTAGTTTCCTTTGTTTACGTATCACTGTTCCATCCACAAACTAAACCTCACCTGTGCACTGAAACTCTGTAGCAGGCCAGTTCTTCCATCTTCCATGAAGAAAGCTTTTCTTCTCATTCTTTCCTTCCTAAGTTGAAGCCCACATGGCTCCCTTTTTATGGCATTAGGATTTGTTTTTGGAGGCATGGAGAAGTAGATGTAGGCATATTCTACTTATACTCGGGATCCTATGGAAAAAGTAGAATTTAAATTAGGATGTAATGGGAGGAAGGAAGGAGAGTGGGAGAGGAGATGGAGTTTTTAAGCACCAGAGAGAGATTTTGAGGTAGGCGAATCATGTGTTTATGAAGGTGGCCAAATGCATGCTATAATTTTTTAAACTCAACTTCTCACAATTCATGGCAAGCTGTGTTTTGTCATAATAGTTTTCTCGGGTATCAAAGTTGGGCTCAGAGTTCCACTGTCCATGCATTTTTAATGGTCCTTCCCCACCCTAGAGCACCGCAAGAATCAGAGGAGAATCAATTTCTCCTCTGTCTGTCTGGTTGGGAGAGACATAGAAATTGGCCCTTCTCTGAGTGAGGCTGAGGAAGAGGGCTGCAAATCAGCAAAAGGAGCCTGGAAGAACTTTCGGCGTGAGGAAGAGATGCTGGAAAGAGGTGAATGCCACAAGGAAAGATGATTTCCGGCCCCAGCCCTGCCTAGCAGCAGCTCCAGCTCCTGAGCCAGGACCGGCAGGGTGCACAATCAGACCATAGTGGACGGCGCCCAGTGCGGAGCTGTGGCTGCAGCAGCTCCTGTCCACAAGCAGGTTTCCTTCTTGCACAAGGCAAGGGCTGTGGTTGGTTTCGGAATTTTTGTATTTTTCTTACAAGAAAGTAAAACAGCCCAGCACTGGCTATCAGATATGTCCAGGGTCTGCTTGTCTATGGCTCACAGAAACAGACAGGCTCTACACACACACAGGAGAATGTGTCATCACAAGGAAAAACTGCACATTAAAATACATAATAGTAGAGAGGTAGAGAGACCTCTTAAAAGGAAAGAAAAAGGCACACATTCCCACTAAGAGTTGATTTTTTTAAAAAAATCACCTATTCCAAGGAAGCAGATGTGGCTCAAGCACTTGGGTGCCTGCCTACCACATGGGAGGTCCTGGGTTTGGTTCCTGGTGCCTCCTAAAGTAGACAAGAAAGACAGTGAGCTGACGCAACGAGATGATGCAACAAGATGATGCAATGAAGAGACACAACAAGGAAACACAATGAGAGACACAACAAGCTGGGAGCAGAGGTGGCTCAAGCCAATGGGCACCTCCCTTCCACATGGGAGGTCCCAGGTTCGGTTCCCAGTGCCTCCTAAAAAGAAGATGGATGAGTACACAATGGACACAGCGAACACAAACAATGGGGCAAATAAATAAATAAAATAAATCTTTTTTTAAAAAAATCACCTATTCCCTTACTCAGAGACAACCTTTGTTCACATTTCATATAGATCCTTCTCATCTTTTTCTGTATTATAAACTTGGGATCACATTTTGTATCTTGATTGTTTCATGTAACTATTCGTGGGATAGTTCCCTGTGTCATTAAGTAGTGATTGAAAGAAGGGGAAAAAAAGTCTATTTAAATTCATGTAACATTTGGTAGAGCACTTGGCGAGACAAGTTTATGCTTTGTGGTAGTTTGTGTGGCTCCTATCAGGAAACTGACATATAGAAGTATTTCATATAACATCAAGGCCCTATCAAAACAGTCCCAGTTCCCATAAACCACACCATATTCGTCTCTGGCAGGACAGTTCTGAGGGTAGGGTGCGGAGGTAAGCATAACAAAGTCATACAGAACCAACTGCCAACAATAGTTATTTGTGATTACTTGCTTTTCAGTTAATATAATTCTTCTAGAAAGGAATATAGCTAAGAGCCAAAGACACCCCTGAGCTGGTGATACAAAGCATTTATCATAAAGAAGTATTTCAATAGTAGCAAAAATATATTATCTTCATTGTTATATTATTTATAACATGAGGCTTATGTGCCCCTTTTTCTATTTATCCCTTGATTTTCCTCTAAACATCAAAACACATTCCACATGGACTTTAAAAATAAATATAGAAAATGACACAGAAAAAAAAAAAAAAGAAAAATTTTTGTGAACATTTAATATATCTTAGGTGGAGAAAACCCTATTTCTGTTGTTTTAACCCTACATTAAAACAACAGAAATAATAAATGACAATACTAGAATATTTAGCTATATAAATGAAAAAGCACTGTAAACAGAAAACACCAAAAAAATAGAGTAGGACAGAAAAGGATTATGCCTTAGTTTTCCAGGCTGCTATGACAAATACTGCACAACAGTTTGGCTTAAACCTTCAGTTGGACAACACCTTTACTAAAAATAATACCTTCAAGAGATCCTGTTTTCAACGGGCTCACACTCATAGCAATGCAGATTAAGATTAAGAGCATGTCTACATTGGGGTTCGTAATTCGACCTACCACAGATTAACTTTATTACTATAAAAAATTAATTATAGTGCAAAGAAAAATTGACAAGGGATGCAAAACAAACATGAATACCAATGATTTATAATGATGTAGAAGTGAAAATTAACTAATGGAAAGCCCTACTATAGGCCTCACTCTCTCTTTACAATGACTACCTTAATTGTTTTAATAGTCAAGCGTAAGCCCACTTTTCCTTTAGCCACCTATCAAATATAAATTCCATGTCCACCCCTCCATGGTGCAAATATTCCTGTGGTTTCCATTGTGTCTGCCTCTCCACCCACATTGTAAATTCTAGTACAGCGATGTCTCTCCCTCCTTAGCCTGGTACCTGTGCCCCAAATCCAGGTGGGGGGGGGCAGCCCTTCTTTTTCCAGCAGTAGATGCCAGTTATTGAGCTTTCTGAGTGATCTCATCAAAGGATTGGGCATAACTGAACTCATGAACTGGCATCCAGCCCGAGGATTCCCAAAATCCTCACCTGGTTGACTTATGTAATTTTAAAAAATATAAAAACATCAATGATGCATACATTGTTGTTATAACTATGGGGGAAATATAGTTGCATGAAGAAGTGGATATGCAAAAAGGAAAATAGGCAGCAATGGTGGAATTATGAGCGATTTTAGATGCAAAACCTTATTTTTTTTTATCATGGTTGTTTTTAACTTTTAATAAAAAGTAAGAAATCATATTCACAGTTGTAGCATCACATAGCTTCCAGGAGGGGAGATATAGTCTGCTTCCTTTTTAGAATTACTAAGCATACTTCCCTACTTACCTCCCCATCCCAAGCCTGAACAATCTCTGTAGATGTGTGCGTGCGTGTCTATGTGTATAATCAGAGTGAAAATTCTCCTTGAAAGGCAAAGTAATGAAAGATTTAACCACCCTGATGCAATCACTTTTCCTCAGATATTTTAAGTCATAAAACCAAGCTTATAAAAAAATTAAAAAGTACTAAGAGACAGTGGAAAATGATAAACTATTGGTAAGGGGTTTATATCAATTTTTTTCATATTTTATTTTACATGTCATATAAATAGTGGTAAATATTTTGGGTAATTTGTGAATAACTGATTTTATATTTGAAATTTTAAAATAAGAAGCTGTAAGCTCTTTACTTATTAATTCCATAAGTAACCTTAGTAAAGTGTGTTTCACAAACTAATAGTTTCTCTGTGTTTTTTGATTGCTCAGCTAACGACCAGGAAGGGACACACACTGAATTCTTCTCCACACATTTATTTCTCTCAAAACGTTACTTCGTAGACACATCACAGCGATTCTTTAAACAATAGGACAATTATTGCGTTCAGAAGAAAGAAGGCTTCTCTATTTCCCACTAGAAAGACCCCAAAACAAGCAGTTTTGAGAAAATTAATCTAGATCCTGGCCTGGCAAGGACTTGTATGAGCCTTGTATTAGTCAGCCAAAGGGGTGCTAATGTGAAACCCAAAAATGGGTTGGTCTTTATAAAGGGTATTTATTTGGGGTAGAAGTCCACAGTTACCAGGCCACAAAGCATGAGTTTCTTCCTTTACCAAAGTCCATTGCCACATGTTGGAGCAAGACAGCTGCCGACGTTTGCCAGGGTCCAGGCTTCTTGGGTTCCTCTCTTTCTGGGGCTGTGTTTCTCTCCGGGCTCAGCGCCTCTGTTTCCTCCACAAGGTCAGCTGTAGATTATGAGGCTCTCTAGGCTTTGCTTCTCTCCTCAAGGCCAGCTGTAAACTCTCAGCGAACGGCTTGTCTCTATCCTGGGGCCTTCTCTCCAACATGAAAACTCCAACATCAAAACTGCTACTCAAAACTGCTGCATCTCTGTTCTTTGTGATGCCTTTTATATTTTCTTCCCCCACCCACCAAGGGGTGGGGCTCAACGCCCTACTGACGTGGCCCAGTCAACGCCCTAATCATAACTTAATCATGCCCAGATTAACAGATCAGTTTACAAGCATGATCCAATTATATTTTTGGAATTCATAATTACATCAAATTGCCCAACGGCTACAAGCCTCTTTGTGTGTGTGTGGAATCCAGGGTGAATCTGCACGTTGGTTTCAGTACGTTTTTGAGAGGTGCAGAATCTGGAAATAACCCAGTTAATAAATTTTCCAATTTCCAAAATTATCAAAATAGGTTTTTAATTCATTTGAATGGGTAAACACTATAATTTATTTAAAATTTTTTCTGATGGCATTTTATTTCCCTAGGTATAAAGAACAGTACACTTAAACTTTGTACTTGACTAGTCTTACCAATATAAGGATAAAGATATCTCTGGAGACCAAGGTTCTTTAAAAAAAAATTTATAGTGCATCTTGCAATTGATTAAATCATTGCTATAACAAGCTGAAGAAGGTAACAGCAAAAATTTTGAACTGTAAGATGGAAGAAAAACCTACTTTTCAATGAAAGTTGCATTGCATTTAACCTGGCTATTGGTCTCTTTGGGGGCATTTTAAAAGAAAACCATAAACGTAGTGTTGTTCTGTAGTTACAGAGACTGGGTTTATAACTCTTGACCATCTTACCATTTATTGTAGGGTTTTATCTCTCCACAAATAGGCTTTAAATTTGAGCAATGAGTATGGCAAAAGGTTGTATGAACAATTTTCAGGTAAAACACATTTTATGCCTTAGTTTAAAAACAGCCCAAAGGCTCATTTCTATGGCTTAAGGGAAAATCATAAGCAGGACCAGGCTTATTCATTTGTGGCAGGAACTCCACAAAAAGGGTGTTGTGTCTTTCTCAGGGCATCTTATCAGGAAGTACATGATGTTCGTTTGTCCCAGTATTTGGTAACGTTAACTTGGTTAAGATAGCACCTGCCAAACTTCCCTACCACACTGAATAGTTTTCCCTTTGTAATTAACAAGTTATTTGTGAGGAGATATTTTGAGATTACGTAAAAATCCTGTTCTTCATCAAACTTTCACCAAACAAATTTAGCAGCTATTGATTATTTTCTAATTCTACCATTCTTTCATATTTATTAGATGAAATTTTACTGTAAGAAAGAGCTTTCCCTTCTCTTCCTGTATGTGTATATGTATGTATTTCTATTTAATCAATCAGTATGGACTCAAGAATTTTTTCCTCCTTGTCCCTATGTCAGTACCAAGCCCCATGGAAGTATCCATCTGCTTAGTCTTCACAGTTATCCCCTAAGTATTTCTTAGATCTGTCAGTTTCTTTCTCTACCCCCCATTCTCCACCCTAGCACAGGCCAGCATCATGTATTTCCTGGAATACCACAGTATTTTTCCAAGTGATCTCCTGGCCTCCAGAATTGCCCTCCAGTGACATGCATCAGGGTTTGTGATTTGTAAAGTAGAAGCATTTCCTCCTGGTTCTTCCTTTTCTCCCTCTTACTCTTGCCTCCTGGAACCTGGAACTAGGCTGGGAAGAAGAGCAGGGAACGGGTGCATCTGGAGCCCTGTGGGATAATGTCAACAGAGTAGCACATCTAGGCAAATCAGCTTTATTAAAAAAAAAAAAAAAAATCTATCTCTGTGTTCAGAAGTTGTGAAGGAGGAAAAAAACACAAGTGGGCTATATTATATAATGATCCAGGTACCTCTGTAATTATCTCAGTAATTAAAATTGTTCAAGTACCTAATACTGATGACTAATTGAAATAAAGGAATAGCAATGGACTTGGGGGGAGAGGCTGGGTGACATTTCAGGTCACAAGAGCTTGGAGCTAGATAAGATACACAGATTTTCCATTACTGCCTTTTATCCGATCACTTTCAATACTCTGAATTTACAATTTTTTTTCTGCCAGTAATCCCTGTATTGCAATTGGCTAGTTAATTAGGTAATAGCTAATTAACCATGTTCATGGGCTTTGACTATCACAAATCAGGGGCTTTCTCTTCCAAGTTGTCCTCACGTGTGTTCCCTTCCAATGTTTGCATGTCTGCCATGCATAACTTTCTTGTATTTCCTTTTTTTTTCTAGAGCTTAATGGTCTTCCTTTAATTAAGAAGTGCAAATAAAATATAACACCTTGATTAACCTTTCTCGGATTTTCTCTGCATCTTCCTGTCTTTGTTTTCATCCCACATTGCTGCTCTTCTGCCCTCTCACCGCAGCACCTGCTCTTGCTCTGTCTTTTGAACTTATCTCCAGAGAGTCTCTGGTCTTCTCATATTTTAAAAATTTTGACCACTGTCAATACCTTTCCTCTTGTCGTCTCCCCCTAACCCCAGTTTCTGTTCTCTCCCCTACCTCCTATTCCATTAAAGTCATCCTTACTAAAAATCTCCATAGAAGCTGCATCTATTGCTGTATTACTTTATGGTCGGCTTTGACTTTCTCATGCTTTTACTTCACTTCTGGGTGCTTTTAAATGGTTGCTGCTATTGTTAATGTTGCCTCCTCTGAGGGCCTTTGTCATGTCTGACCTTCACCCTAGAGGATTCCTGTAGCCCTCTTAGGCTTGGTGCCAGGTGAGGAAGACATTTCTAATTTTACAGTTGAAGGGGGAAAAAAATCCCATTCTTTCTCTTCAGTGTCCGTGAAGAATTCTATTCCATTCTCCTTTCCTTACTGGTCTTTCTTCTAAGCATTGTGTTTCCAGCCTTTCTGAAATCAGTCATGGTCACCTGGACCCCAATACAAATTCATTGTTGAGCAAGAAACATATCTCCATTTCCTAAGCTGTACGCTGGGTGCTGGGATCTTGATATGTTGGTATTACAGGTTAGAACTGACTGATTGCTCCCAGGAATCCCATCTGGGCTGCCTATGGTTTGGAGAAGGCTGGGGTTTGTAAAGGAAGTGGGGGAGGTTCCTGGGGATGAGTGTGTCAGGGGTGGAGATCACGATTAATCTGCTTGGAACATGCTCCCAGGGTAGCTGGACTGGCTCTCTTGCTGTTTCGCTGGCGGGGAGCCTCTACACAGTTTGAGCTTGTTATGCCAGGAGTTCCTGCTGGGCACCTTGCTGCTCTTTACTGCTTTAGAGCAAAGAAAACCAGAGGGATTGACATTTCTCTTCCATCTTAAATACAGAGTGACCTGAGCCAAACAAGGAACAACAGTCAACCAATTTCAAAGAGTCCTCTCTCTTGGTTTATCTGGGACTCCAATATACATCAGTTTCACAAGTAAATTTTTCTGTATTTCTTTACCAAGAAACATCATGGCCATTCAAAGTAGCCACTTGCCCAGTCTGACATCCCAGCAGTGACCAGCAATTGACCACGAAGTCAATGAACCCACCAGCCAATTCCCAAATGGTGAAAAAGGCAAGAAGAGAAATTGGAGAAGGCATTCCTGAAAGAGC
>JAQZBX010055057.1:0-18508 GCA_029593785.1 Cabassous unicinctus | reverse complement strand
CACTTGCTGGATGTCAGGCACAGTGTTAGGTTCTGGGAGGCCAAGATTTCTAAGGTACAGTCTTTGCCATTAACAATATCTTTTAAAGACAGACATGTAAACCAGTCATTACTATATAATATAAAGGTTCTAAAGAGGTAGTTAAGAACTATGAAATATTAACAAGATTTTAAACTTATAGAATACTATTAAAACGTGACTATCCTGCTAATGTAACTGTAGTTGTCTATAAAGAAAAGTGAATAAAACTAAATGATAAAAAATTTGTTGGATGGACAAGCACTATTGTGAATTTTACTTTTAAAAGTTAATGAAAATATATGTAAAGCATAGAAATGAATATAAAGGGTATATATGCACATACATAGGCAAATTGAGTAATTCATGTTTCATTGTTCATTAAGACAGAATTTTTTTGTGTGTAATTTGGAGAAGAATCTCTAATGTAGGTAAAGACATTCTTACAGTTTTAATGTCACAATCAGCTGTCTGTTCTGTGAACCAGTTTAATCTGGGTGTAAATTAACATTTAATTTCAATGATTTGCTTAGAAATTCTGTTTTCTTGGCTTTTTAATAAAAATTTATTGCTCTTTAGATTGATAATCTTTTAAAAGCTTTATTTGCTATTTATTACATCTTTATAGACATTCATCTTCTATAGCTATATCAAACGTCTTTTGGTAGAAATAGTCATATAAATGTTTTTTGGTAGTAAAAATGACTATAACAATAGCTTGGAAATCTATAACATAAGTATGTTGTATATAACCGGTATTAAAATTTGGGGTCTGTTGATCTCTGAAGCAGAAAGGTCAGAATTCAAACCATGAAATCCTGGTAGTTAATGTCTTTACAGCTATACTTCTGTTTCTAGTGATGTTTGCTATGCAGATTCTTTCTGTTTGTTTAGTCTCTTACATAAAAGAAATTTATCCAAATGTTAGTATCATGTAATCTGTTTCTTTTCCTTCTTTTTTTTTTTTTTTTCCCCTGGAGGTACTGGGGAATGAACCCAGGACCTCATACATGGGAAGCAGGTGCTCAACCACTGAGATACATCTGTTCCCAATGAGAGTTGTTTTTTTCGTTTGTTTGTTTTGTTTTATAGGAGGTACTGGGGATCAAACCTGGGACCTCGCACTTGGGAAGCAGGCTTTCAACCACTTGAGCTACATCCGCTCCCCTGTTTCTTCTTGATATATGAATTCTTAAGAGTTGAAAAGCTCAGAAAGGGGTGTGTTTTATTGTTTGAAGTGCAAAAGAGTTGGCTTTGTTATGCATGCTGTCTTCAGGGGAGGCCAGGAACATATAGATATATTTTACTTTTCTCTCCATTTAAATTCAATGCAAAGAGATAATAACTGGAGATCTTTGACATGTGATTTGGTGGATACCTTTTTCCTTCATTAGGGAACAATTATATTTAAACTTTAATGAAAAAATTCAAAATTTAGACCAGGTACAAAACTGAAGGCTTGCTTTTGAGGAACTGTTTAATTGATATTAAGATGTAGGTTTTTTAAATCTTTCACCTTAAATGAGGCTTAGACAATATTCTCTCCTGGCTAGCAAATAATTATAATTTAATAATAAATATAATTTTTAATTGTGTCTTTATCCAATGGCTTAGTTAATATTAGAATGCAAATCGACTACATTTATGAAAAAGTAACTCATATTTTCACTTTGTTGTGGCAAATTTTTCTTACTCCTTTATCTGTAGCAGGAGTCCTTGCTTTGTTGAGACATTATTTCTTAATGAATAGAGCAGTGGCTTAAGTCGAGATTTATAGTATTAGATTCCAAGTCATCAGTCCTGAATTCTAGTTTTGGCTTGAACGTATACTAAACTGACTTTGGCAGATTACTTTATTTCCCTGTGTACTCCCCTCACTCTCCCTTATAAAATTAGAATCAGCTCTCCTCCTAGCTTGCTATTAGGGGATGTTGAGGTGACTGATAAAAGAAACCAAATGGCTTCAATTGATGAGAGAAAGGAAAAGGTTAGTTAGGGGAGATCTTGCAGCAAGAACAGTAATTGAGAATAGAGGGCAAAGATGCAAAATAGTGGGAAGGAAGAAGGAAGAATTTGAAAAAAAAAATTAGAAATAATACACAAGATAGCTGATAACATTGGTGGCTTTTTTAGACTTCATAATATATAGTGTTGGTAGCTATTAAATATTTAAAACATAATTCTGAAATGCAGATAAAACAAAATTGGTGTTGTTACATACCAACTTCTTGATATCTGTTAAGATACCTACACACAGGCTACTAAGTCATTTGTTCCCTCTCACATGGTGAATGGGGACTTGGAATAACAAAACTAAAACTTTTCTTAAAGTGATATGTTTATGTAACCATTTTAATAAAGGGGAAGAGAGAGTAGAAAAAGTTTTTTTCTAAATGTAATCAGGACAGTAAGAGTTGCACTATTCTAATTCATTTATGCGTTCCTTTGAGGCTTTTATGCTTTCTTATCAAAACCTAGTAGCTAGAAGAAGCTCAATAAAGGTTGGTTAAACCAGATTAAATTGAATGAGAAATTGGAAAAGGAATTAGATTTGAAAAAGAAAAAATATTGTTACTAACAAAGGGCAAAATTTGGAATGAATTTGTATACTGATGGGAAAGTATATTGAAGAAATGGTGCAAAATTTATACTTGGAGGTCTTAAGATGGAGAATTTCAGGAAGAAATAGGATTTTATTGAAACTTAATTAAGAAATCACCAGTTAAGAATAATAAGAGGTAATTGCTTAAAAACATCCAAAGGCAAAATATAGAAAATGTTAGTGGCAAGGGACTTGATTTACGAACTTTAAACAATTCTAAAGATCAGTGATTGGTGTGTAAAGAAAGGATATGTAGATTATATCTAATAGTATGAAGAGATGACAAGTTAATAGTACATTGGGGAAGAAAAATTAGGGAACAGCCAGACAAAATTAATGTTTTTGACACTAGACTGATACTATAAAAGTTATTATAAATAAATAAACAAATATGGAAACATAATGAATAAAGAAAACAAAAAGGTGAGTATCAGAAAAATATAGAATGACGAAGATTAGGAAAATATTCACATTTTGCACTATATTTTTTGATATTCAAATGAAAGAATAGTAGATAACCAACAGAAATGTGAAAAAAAATGATAAGGCAAGAAATTTCTTAGGACTGTAAAAATATATTTGTATGTCACCCTTGGGTATTTTTCTAATAAAAAGTCTATAAAGATAAATGAGACAATATATATGAAGGATCTTAGAGGTCTTAGGAAGAGAGTTGCTATGTGTATCTCAATTACAATCCACAAACTATTTAGTAAGCAGAAGGATGGATGTGTGTGCTTTTCATATGATATAGAAAAGGAATTAAAACAGGATATACATAAAGGTCTTGGCTTGATTAAACAATTCTGTAGACATACATGGAAACATGTTCCCCCCCATCTCTCATATGAATTGCAAATGTTTTAATGAGTTTATTCCTTGTCTTTTAAAAAGTTTTATTTAAGTCAGGTTTACTGAGTTGTAATTTACATGTAGTATGATTGTCACTTTTAGATATGTAGTTCTGTGAGTTTTAACAAAGATATAGGGTCGCGTAACCACTACCACAAGTGTACTTTTTAAAAAGACAGAATTGTAGGAATTGGCAATGTATATTGCCAGAGTTCATTAATATAAGAAGTTGCTGAAATTTGTAAGGAATACTGTATTAGTCAGCCAAAGGGGTGCTGATGCAAAGTACCAGAAATCTGTTGGCTTTTATAAAGGGTATATATTTGGGGTAAAAGCTTAAAATTTCAAGGCCCTAAAGAGTCCTACTCAAGGTACCATAGAGGTATTTTCTCACCCAAGTCAGTTGCCACATGTTGAAGCAAGATGGCAGGTGATCTCTGCGAGGGTTCAGCCTTCCTCTCTCTCAGCTACAGGCTGCATAGGGCTTCTTTCTGGGCTTAGCTGCAAACTATCAGGCGAATAGCTCATCTCTCTTCCCAGGGCCACAGGATCAAAGCTCTCTCCTGCTGTGCCTATGGAGCTCTCTCTCTTCCTGTGTTTCTTCTTCTGAGTCTTCTTGAGTGAGTGCCCATTTATATCAGCCCACCAAGGGGGCGGGGACTTAACCTGAGTTAAACCCTACTGACGTGGTCGAATCAAATCCTTAATCTTAACATAACTTAATCAAAGACATCTCAGCTGAATCTAATACAATCAAAAGGTATCATGCCCAGAGGAACAGGCCAATTTGCAAACATAATCCTTATCTTTTTTTGGAGTTCATAAATAATCTCAAACTGCCACAATTACAAAAAACAATATGGGTTAAAAATTACATGTAGGTGTGTATGTAGATCTATATATTTAATATATATGTATGTATATATGTATATACACACACACGTCTGGGCTTTGTATGACTTAATATACTACATTCTACTTTCTGTTATATGTTCTAAAGTGACTTGCCATGAATTTATTAACTTTATGTAACATTAGATCAATTTGTGTATGTGCATGCCCATATAGAATTCAGCACCTTTGGAGTTATGTAGATGTGTGTTTGCAGCAAACAACAGTTTGGCCACTTCAGAGGTACTCCTAGACCAGTCTATTGAATGTACGTTCATACTTGAACTCAGTCAGAGCCTTCACTTAATGATAATGGATGCCTGTCAACACTATTAGACATTTGATCAGGGAATATATTCACCTTTCTAGTATAAAAAGCAATGGATAGTTGGCCGTAAACAAGGATTAGGAAAATAAATCCTTAATTGTGAGATGATATACCTTTTAAGAAGTATGTTTAGGGATGTAGAAGAATTGGTGTTTATACTACTTTTCACAAATGCCTAAGCTGTAGATTTATTTAACTTTTACATCCTTGGTTCTTTTCAGAGATTAGTTTATTGATTCTTCATTTGTCACAGCATTATTAGAGTCTGTGATGGTACTGGTACTGTTGACCATGAGATGATTTTGAGTCCAAAGACATTTGTGATCTTTTTAAACTGTCCAGTTGGCTACCTTTTTAAACATGGCCATAGGTTGCACACCTTGCTTTGGTTAATGCTTCTTGAATATGTCAAAAGGAGGAAGGCTTTGAAAGAATGGACTGACTACTGTTGAAGAAATATCCCATATACCTTTCATCAGGATAAATTGTTTTCTATCTCATTGATTGGCTAATTGATTCGTTAATTCAGTAAATGCTGATCTGTTTCCTTATATACTGTCTAAGAACTGAGGAGATAAAGTATACATAGTGTTTGCTCACAAAGTTTGAAATATAGTGGGGGAAACAGTTAAGTAAACACAGTTACAGTGTGATATAGAATCACCTTTTTACTGATTTATTCAACTCATATATTGAGAGCCTACTTTGTGCTGGGCATAGGTCTAGGTATTGGGGATACAGCAGGAAACAAGTAAACAATGTCCTTTGTCTCTATGAACTTACTTTCTGGTGGAGACAGACAATAAACAAAAAATATAAATAGGATCACGTGATAATAAGTGACTGTGTGGCCACTTTAGTTTGGGTGGTCAGAGGAGGTTTCTTTAGGATGTGACATTTAAGCCTTATTCCGAAAAACAAAAAAGAACCAGCAGTGTGAAGTTCAGGGAACAAGTATTCCAGGCAGCAGAAATAGTTGGTGTTGAGGCCCTAAGACTTACTGGAGCTGGCTATGTTTAAATGAAGGAAGCAAGGCCACTTTGGTTCTTACCGAGAGGGTGTCCAGGGAGAAAATCGTAGGAGACCAAGCTTTGGAGGTAGGCAGGGGCCAGATAATTTAGGCTTTGTATGCTTAGGGTAAGGAGTTTGGCATTTTAGTCTAAATAGAATGGAAATCCATTGGGATATTTAAAGTTTGGAGTGGTATGATCTAGTGACATTAAAAAAAATCACTCTGGCTACTGTGTAGAAAATCAGTAGAAGCAGAGAGACATATTAGGAGGCTATTGCAGTGATCCAGGTGAGAGATAATGGTGGCTTAAACTGGAGATAATAATGGAGAGGTAAATAAATGGTGACATCCAGTGTGTGTGTTGGAGGTAGAGTGTCACTGGTCTGGCTGAGAATAAGAGAAATAGAAATTTCAAGGGTAACCCCTAGATATTTGGCTTGAACAGCTGAGTAGATAGCGGTGCCTTTTATTTTGTGAAGATGGGTTAGGAGGAGCAGGTTGAGATGCTATTCAGCCTTCAAGTGGAGATGTCATACAGGCATTTCAATGTATGAGTCTGGAGCTCAGGGGAGAAACTGAGACTGGAGATAAATATTTGGGAGTTAGTGACATGTAGATAAGTACTTAAGACGTGAAACTTCATGAGGTCATTTATCAATAGTGCTCAAGGCCACATAGCTAGGATGTGGCATAGTTGGGCCACATTTGACTGACCCCTAAACCTATTCTCTTTCCTCCAAACAGATATATTTTCATATTTAGGTGGGCTAACAAATATTTTCTCAAAAACTATCACTATGGGACTGACAGCAATAATTAGTTTATAATTATGATGGTATTTTCTCCTTTTGGTAAAGTTGTACTAGTAATTATTTTAATAAAATATAGATTGGTAATGCCCCATTTGTAGGCCATTGGTAGTGGGTAGATAAAATTCATTTTTGTTAGTAATATACAGGCATACCTTGGAGTTATTGCTGGTTTGGTTCCAGATTGCTACAGTAAAGCAAATATTAATAAAGTGAATCAAATGAATTTTTGTTTTCCCAGTGCATGTAAAAGTTACGTTTACACTGTAATGTAGTCTATTAAATGTGCAATAGCATTATGTCTAAAAAAACAATGTACATTCCTTAATTAAAATGTGACAAAGAGGTATGAATGAGCACACCCTGTTGGAAAAATGGTAGATAGACTTGTTTGACACAGGATTGCCACAAACCTTCAATTTGTAAAAAACACAGTATCTGCAAAGTACAATAAAGTGAAGTCCTGTAAAGTGAAGTATGCCTTGTACTTAAAGGGAAAAAACTCCAGAAAATTTTTTGTTGAGGTCATCTTTATATTTCCTTCAGAAAGCTGTTACTTTTAGAAGTGGTAAAATTAAAGTTTAATCAAGTTGTTGATATATGGTTGGGTAATCTGATATTGTTTGTTGTCCCAGCACCACAGTGAAGTCCTTTATGCTTTGACATTTTGTTTATGCATGTATTTAACCACTTACTAAATTGTGTTGTGGTAATTCATGTTTTCTGTCCATGTTTCGGAGTATCTTTCTTGTTTTTTTATTTCAGTGTGCCAGGGCACATTGGAAACTTGCTGTTTTTATAGCAATTAAATTAATGGATATTATCTATTACACATATTATTTTTTTTATTAGAGAAGTTGTAGGTTTATAGAAAAATCATGCAGAAGATAGAACTCCCATATTAACACCTTGCATTAGTGGGGTACATTTGTTATTCTCTTTTACACCTATATTAACAGATTTAATTGGTAATCATACAACACAAATATTGCTTTGATTTATCTCACAAAATACTACTACTTCAAAACAAGTCAAACAACTAGCAAATCATAGTTTTAAAGTTTTTTCATATACTATAATAGAAACTCCAAGTCAAAACAATAAAATTCGATCACATTGTGGTAGGAAATTTTTCTTCTGTGGCTTTTTTCTTTTAAAGTGATGAATAAAATGTTTTTAAAAATTGTTATATATTCTGCTGTAAAAGCTAAATGCCATTCATGGTACTGTCATTTTTACTTTCGTTTTAGGCCTACTGAACTAGATGCACTGGTATTTGGGCATCTGTATACCATTCTTACCACACAATTGACGAATGATGAACTTTCTGAGAAGGTGAAAAACTATAGCAACCTCCTTGCTTTCTGTAGAAGAATTGAACAGCATTATTTTGAAGAGCATGATAAAGGTAGCTCATCTGTCAGGTTGTCTTAGAGTTACTTGTTAATGTAATTATTATTTTTTTAATCTAACTTTTGAAATATATATTACTTGAATATTATAATAGATAATGGTATCAGAATTTTAAAACCAAAAACACTGCTTTTGGAAACCTCAAAACATACTATAGAGCCTTCACATGTACTTAATACTGCTGTTTGTGTACACATTAAAATAATTCTGAATTATTCCATATGATATATTGTACTCTATATCTTGAAATTTTTGTTTCCTTGAAACATGTATTGATGAAGAAATTGCTGCAGCTCTACTCCTCCCCCTCAGCAGAGACCCACAGCTTTAGGAAGATAACAGCTTCGCTCCTCCCCTTCAACTAAGGCCCTCTGCTTTAGGAAGATAAGCTAAACTCGCACTTCTGCTTTTGTAAACCCTTCTTCCTGCTTGCTTAAGGAATTTTGCCCCCATAAAGTTCCTATATAAACTCGAGAAAGCTAAAACTCGGGGCTCAGACTTTGGAGACTTGACGCTCCTCTGGGCCTGCGTGTAATAAAACTTTGTTCCTCCGCCTCTCCGAGTGCCGCTTGGGTTTCTCATCTTCAGAGTTTTGCCTGCCGCAACATTTGGTTCCCTGACCGGGAAACCCAACCGCGCAGGCCCGTTGCGCCTCTGGCTTGGGACTGATGGGCGCTACCGGCGGTGATCTCCGAGCGAATGAGGTAGGCGCCACCCGTCGTCTTAATGGGACGTCCTTCTGAGGCGGTCCCCGTGGGTCGCGTCCCCACACCCTGGCCTGACTCAGTGGGGAGGCAGACTGAACGGTACCTGAAGACTTTGGAAAGGTAAGGCACCGGGTACCAAATCCCAAGTTAAGCCTATCTCCAGATGTAAGGGGAGACTGATCACCTCCTGAAATCTTGAGTATTGAGATTCCAGAATAGGGCAATCCCTTTGGGAGGGACTGCATAGCTTCTGAATGATTGTGTATGTGAGAGGATGACAGAGGCTTGTCTCTGTTACTCCAGTCTGTGACTCCACGGCCTGTGCTACGGAGTCCGAGTGGGCCCTAACCTGAATTGCCGCGGCTACGTCATATGGCATAATGGCTAACCTGAACTCTACCGGGGTGCCTTAGCTAAGACGAGCCAAAATTCTCACGAGAGACGCGGACATCTGAGTGGCCTTGAAAGAGGCAACCCCTTCCTTTGTCTGAATTGCGCCACTGACTCAGGGTATGGGCTCATCACAGTCTGCATGCTTAAAAATTTTAAGAAGGGCTTTTCCGGAGATTATGGCTTCCGGATGAACCCTGGTACCCTCTGAACCTTATGTGAATTAGAGTGGTCCACTTTTAATGTTGACTGGCCCTCGGAAAGGACCCTGGATGAAGCCAAGGTCTGCGCAGTGTAGCTGGTTGTCACGGGAACTCCCAGCCATCCCGACATCGACTCTTGGTTAGAAATAGCCCAGACTCTGCTCCCTTGGGTTTGATTCTGCATTGGGAAAAAGGGACAGAGCAGGGTCTTGGTTGCACAAGGAACGGGGCCCCAGAAACTGGTCATTCATCAAGGATCCTCAGAAGAAGACCCACCACCCCCGCCATATGCTCTGGCCATTCTAGCCTCCCCTCCTAGCCCGGGAGTGCAGGTGGATCTCCTGGAAACACCCCCACCTTCGGTCACTCCGGGACCATTGGCCCCCTCTGGAGAAAGCCCCGGAACCCCAGTAGCGAGGAGCCTCCGGTTGGCGCAACCCATGCTACAGATGCCCCTCCATGAGACACAGGGTCCAGCCCAGATTGGCGAGGATGGGACCATCCAACCTGGGAGGCCAGTTTTGTACTACCAGCCCTTTACATCTACAGACTTCCTAAACTGGCACCATACCCCTTCCTACTCAAAAAAAGCCCCAAGCCCTTATTGATCTTATGGAGTCCATCTTCCAAACCCATCGTCCCACTTGGGATGACTGCCACCAACTCCTCCTGACCTTGTTTAATACAGAGGAGAGACGACGGATCCTGACGAAAACCTGAAAGTAGCTGCAGGAGCAGGCCCCTGCTGGTGTCTTAAACCCAGATTGGGCATGGGAGACAGTGCCAGAGGCCCAACCAAACTGGGACTTCAACACTGATCAGGGATGGGCTGCCCTCCAATGATATTGGGAAGCAGTCCTCCGAGGGTTCTGAGAAGGGGCAAAACGACCCACAAACATGTCGAAATCGACCTTGGTCACTCAAAAGCCTGAAGAATCTCTAGGATATTTCTATGAACGACTTTGTAAGGCCTTCAGAATCTACATCCCTTTTGACCCAGAAGCTCTGGAAAACCATAGGATGGTGAATGCCACCTTTGTCACGCAGGCAGAAAGCTCCAAAAATTAGAAGGGCTTGTGGGAATGAACATCTCTCAACTCCTTGAGGTCGCCAATAAAATGTTCGTCAATCGGGACGAAGCCGCCGAACAAGAGGCCAAGAAGCAAATGAAATATCAAGCCTCCCTGTTGGCAGCGGCCTTTGGATTTCCTGACCCCACCAAACAAGGAGGACCACCTCGGAAAGGGGGGACGAGTACCAAGAGGACGCCCCTGGCCAGAGACCAATGTGCCTACTACAAAGAAAGTGGACACTGGAAAAATGAGTGCCCCCGAAAGAATTAGGTACACGAAGGGAGCAACCCCAGAGGAAAATACCAACCTGAGCCCCAGAACCATCTGATTGGGCTAGCGAGACTCGACTCCAAATAGGAGCGACCGGGCTCACTGGAGCTTGGCCCCCACGAGCCCACGGTCAAAGTACAAGTCAGAGGCCAACCAATAACTTTCTTGGTAGACACTGGCGCTGAATATTCTGTGGTCACTGCTCCCGTCACCTCCTTCAGCGGGAAAACTGCTAATATCATAGGAGCGACTGGAGACCAGTCTAGCCAACGACCTTTTTGCCAGTCAAGAACTTGTCAGCTAAGTGGCCACAAAGTAACTTATGAATTTCTGTACCTGCCTGAATGTCCGGTTCCCCTACTTGGTAGGGATCTCTTAACTAAACTAGGACCCCAGATTACCTTCAAACCTGGGGGGCCAGGAAGTTTAAGCCTTGGACCCGGCCTCGCCTCGTCACTGTACCCTGAAGCAAGGAATGGAGACTTCATGTGGAAGAAAACTCAAGTCAGAATCCGGAAAAACTGCTGGAACTTTTCCCCCAGGTTTGGGCAGAAAGAAACCCGCCAGGAATGGCTCAGAACCCTGCACCCACCATCATCGACCTAAAGCCTGGAGCCGTCCCGGTCTGGCAGAGGCAGTATCTAATTCCCTGTGAGGCACAATTGGGCATGGTCAAGCACATAAACCGCCTGAAAAAGGAAGGAATCCTGATCGATTGCCAGTCACCCTGGAACACTCACTTCTACCAGTGAAAAAGCCAGACAGAACAGGATATCAACCAGTCCAATTTACTTACGAGTCATCAACAACGCCACTCTCACCTTACACCAGGTTATTCCCAACCCGTACACTTTACTGGGACATCTGCCGCCTGAAGCTGCCTGGTTCACTTGCCTGGACTTAAAGGATGCCTTCTTCTGTCTACGACTGCCGCCCCCCAGGTCAACCTTTGTTTGCCTTTGAGTGGGAGGATCCCGGAACCCGAAGAAAGACTCTGCTAACCTGGACTCGGCTCCTGCAAGGCTTCAAAAACTCCCCTGCCCTCTTCGGGGAAGCCCTGGCAGCTGATCTGGCCACCTAACCCTGGGAAGAGCACAGGTGTGCCCTCTTGCAATACGTTAGATGACCTACTTGCCAGTGAGATGGAAGAAGACTGCTGGAAAGCAACCCAGGCTCTCCTGCGACTTCTAACACAGACTGGGTACAAAGTGTCTTGGAGAAAAGCCCAGATCTATAAACAGCAGGTCAAGTACCTGGGGTTCATCATCTCGCAAGGACACCAGACCCTCGGACCAGAACAAAAGAAAGTAATCTGCACCATCCCTACCCCCACCACAGAAAGAAAACTTTGTGAGCTCCTTGGGGCTGCAGGGTTCTGTTGAATCTGGATCCCGGGGTTTGCAGCCATGGCCAAACCCCTCTATGAGGTTCTGACGGGCCCAGAGAAGGAGACCCTTGTCTGGGGAGAAGCCCAACAGAGGGCCTTCCAAGACATCAAAAAACAGCTTGGACAGGCCCCTGCCTTAGGGCTTCCAGGTGTAACTTGAGACTTTAATCTGTTCCTGCATGAAGAGAACAAGGTAGCTTTGGGAGTCCTAACCCAAACAGTCGGCCCCTGGCAGAGGCTCATCACCTACCTCTCCAAACAACTAGACCCCGTGGCTGCAGGGTGGCCACTCTGTCTGAAAGCTCTAGCGGCAGCCATAATCCTCCTCAAGGAAGCTGACAAACTAACCCTCGGACAAACTATTTGTGTCATGGTACCACACACGGTCACCACCCTTATGAACTCACACGGGCACTGGTGGATATCTAACCCCCGACTTGCACATTACCAAGGTTTACTCTGTGAAAACCCCAGAATAACAGTGGAAACAGTGTGCAGTCTAAACCCTGCCACCTTCTTGCTGGATGAAAAAGGAACCCCTGAACATGACTGCATTAAAGTGACCGAGGAAGTCTATGCCAGCCACCGCAACCTCCAAAACAAACCATTCCCTTCTCCAGATCGAACTCTATTCACAGACAGAAGCAGTCTTGTCAAAAACATAAAAAAACTTGTTGGATATGCAGTCACCACAGCTAAGCAAGTAGTGGAAGCAGCACCGCTGCCCAAAGAGTGGTCCATGCAATGAGCAGAATTCTGGGCACTGGTCCGAGCCCTGCAACTAGCTGCTGGGCAGACAGTAAAAACATTTACACTAACTCTAAATACGCGTTTGCTACCGTCCACATCCATGGAGCAATTTGTAAAGAAAGAGACCTCCTAACTGCAGGGGGAAAGGAAATAAAAAAACAAAGAAGAAATCCTTCAACTATTAGAGGCAATCTGGAAACCAGACAGAGTCGCCATCATCCACTGCCGGGGACACCAAAAAGGGATGGACAGGGTCACCTGAGGAAACAGACTAGCTGACAAAATAGCCCGACAAGCGACTAAAGGAACCCAAGGGACACAAGTCCCAGGATTAACACCTCAGCTGTCTCTCCTTGGACAAGAAGCTAGTCAACTAAACTATACCAGGGAAGAACAGGAATGGGCCAAAGGCAAAGGGGGAAACCGAACTCCCGAGGGGACCTAGCTGCTCCCGGACAACCAGATCTTCGTCCCAAAAGGAGCTGCTCATGCCCTCATCCAGCAATACCACCAACTCACCCACCTAGGGAAAACCACGCTAGAAGCCTTACTCGGGAGGTACATAGCCCGACTAGCTTCCCTTTCTGCCACCAACAGCAGCCAGTGCTAAGTCTGTGCCAAAAACAACCCTTCACAAGGCCCCCGAGCCCTGGCTGGCATCCAACACACGGGGTCAGCCCCTTTTGAAGATCTCACAGTAGACTTCACAGAAGTAAAGCCAAGTCAGGGGTACAAATATCTGCTAGTGATGATATGCACCTTTTCAGGCTGGGTAGAAGCTTTCCCCACTTTCACCAAAAAAGCAAGAGAAGTAACTGAAGCTTTACTCAGAGAAATCATTCCCCGACACGGGTTGCCTCTGTCTATTGGAAGTGACAATGGCCTGGCCTTCGTAGCAGCCATAGTCCAAGAACTAACAAAAATGTTAGGGATCAAATGGAAACTCCAAACCGCTTATAGACCCCAGAGTTCAGGGAAAGTAGAACGCATGAATCGAGCCCTCAAAGCCACCCTAGCCAAATTCTGCCAGGAGAACTGGTCATCCCTGGGTAGACTTACTTCCCTTAACCCTTCTCTGAGTTAGGTATACCCCAGGACCCACGGGCTATTCACCCTTTGAAATTCTATTTGGACAGCCACCCCCAATTATCCAGGCCATCAGAGGAAATCTCAAGCTCCTGGGGGAGGCTGGCCAAGAGTCCATCCTCCAGCAGCTGGGGAAAACTCTAGCCCAAATACATAAAACTGTCTTATCCCGAAACCTCATCCCACTAGGACACCCGGTGCATCCCCACCAGCCAGGGGACCTATCTGGGTCAAAGACTGGAAAAAAGAACCCCTTCAGCCTTCCTGGACAGGTCCACATACTTTGATCCTTCTAACTCCTACTGCTCTTAAAGTTGCAGGCATCGTCCCTTGGATCCACCATTCCAGGGTCAAGAGAGCAGACCCTGACAAAGAACAGGACAGCTGGACAGCCCAACCTGTACCTGGCCACCCCTTAAGAGTTCGAGTTGCCCGGAACCGCCCCCGAACACCACCCTCATCTAACTCCTGCTGAATGGACCCCTGCTCCAGATGGTTTCTACTCCTGGAAGGACTTCTCTCCCTACTGTTTGGTACTAGACTAGCTGCTGCAGCTCCTGCAGACTGGACTATAGTGACTAGAGCTTTAATTGCAATAGCTTATGGGTGCATAGTAGGATGCTTCTGTGCCTTGAATTGCTTATCCTTTTCTTCTTCGCCCCCTCCCAAGGAACCTATACCCGCCCTCAAAACCAGTGGCAGCTGCAAGTCAGTCAAAGCTGAGGCAGACAATCCGTGCTGAACGCTTCAGTCCCGTTCTCAGCAGGTGCAACCTCAGCCTCTGTAATATTCGATACTTGCAGGGCAATCAAATATTACACTCCTTACACTTTACTAGCTGCCCCTTACTCCCATGCCCCCTTATCTGCCCCCGGGAGAGGGTGTAGAGGCCGCAACTATGGCAGTTATGACAAATACCTCTGCCGAGACCCCCACAAGGGCAGAGAGTTCTGCTGCTCTTGGATCTTGCTGGTAGGTGCCACAGCTCCCTGGAGGGGGGTCCCAACTTCTTCATATCTCCTGCAAAAAATCCCCAGCCCAGCAGGGTGTAGCATAGAAACCTGTAACCCGTAAAACTCACCTTATTAAACATAACTTCTGGATCGGAAAATACCTTCTAAAAGGCCCAAACAGGACTAAAGTTAGCAACTGGAATATATAATCCAGTAGAGCTGGACCCGGGGGGCCTCATGCTAGTCCAACTGATCCCAGTAACCCAACCTCCAGAGAAAATCCTGGTTAAAAATATCAGTATAGCTGCCCAGACCCTGAAAGCAAAAGTTAAAACACCCCCTCGCAGCGTCCTTTTGAACCAGGTTAAAAATTTCCACCAACTCCTAAATAAATCCTGGCCCAACATAGCTGCATACTGCTGGCTATGTACTTCCTCAAGTCTAACCATCTTTCCCGTACCTGTCCCATGGAACATAACCCTCCTGACCCATGACAGTTCTGCGGCAGGAACTAAGCCCCTCCCAGTCCTCATAACCGAACCCCCAGGAAAATTAGCTAACTGTAAAAACATAACTACCAGCTCCTCTTCAACTATCCTCCCTCTTGGAAAGTCTAACTGTAACACCACCTGCCCACTCAATGAGTCTAACTGGTGCGCCTCAAACTCCCACCATCTGGGTCTGTGGCATCCATGCCTACCAGTGCCTACCCCAGGATGGCCAGGGCATCTGCTACCTGGCCTGTCCAGTGCCATCACTTTCTGTATGTGGAGAAGAATTGCCTGGAGAGCTCTCCTGAACCAAACGAGCAACACAGGCACAGTCCTTTGTCCCCTGCTTTTGGGACTGGGAGTAGTCAGAAGCACGGCAGTAGCAGGAGCCTCATTTGCAGTTAGTCAGGAGGGCATACAAACCCTAGCATGAGAGACAGCAAATGACCTTGAGGAAATATCGGGGGCTCTCAACGGTTTGCAAGACCAAATAGACTCATTGGCAGAAGTAGTTTTATAAAACATGCAAGGATTAGACTACTCACCGCAGGTACGGGAGGAATCTGCCAGGTCCTGGGAGAAGAATGCTGTTTCTATGCAAATTCCTCAGGGATAGTTAGGGACAAGATAACCCAGCTAAAAGAATGAGCCAGAGACCACTTAAACTGTGCATACCAGGCATCTGCCAGCAGGAACTACTTCCAGTATCTCCTCTCCTGGATTTTGCATTCATGCCAATAATAGCCAGAGTCTTCTTGAACCTCTTAACTTTTGGGCCATGTGATCTGCGGTACCTTACACAATACATCACTTCCCACCTAAATGCCTTAAAACTCCAAGTAATGCCTCATGTTAAGTATTAGCCCTTGAGGACTATAGAAAAATCTCCATGTTAGCAGATGATGCTCCATAAAGAATTATAAGGTCATCAAAGGGGGAAATGATGAAGAAATTCCTGCAGCCCTGCTCCTCCCCCTCAGCAGAGACCCACAGCTTTAGGAAAATAACAGCTCCTCTCCTCCCCTTCAACTGAGACCCACAGCTTTAGGAAGATAACAGCTTCTCTCCTCCCCTTCAACTAAGGCCCTCTGCTTTAGGAAGATAAGGTAAACTCTCACTTCTACTTTTGTAAACTCTGCCTGCCCGCTTGTTTAATGAATTTTGCCTGCGTAAAGTCCCTATATAAACTCGTGAAAGCCAAAACTCGGGTCTCAGACTTTGGAGACTTGACTCTTCTCTGGGCCCGCACGTAATAAAACTTTGTTCCTCTGCCTCTCCGAGTGCCGCTTGGGTTTCTCATCATCTGAGTTTCTCCTGCTGCAAGAGTATAAAAATAAAAAGAAAGCTTAGACAACTGTGTGGATGTTATATTCTCTTTTGTTCACTCCAAAACCCTCCTCATTGAGCTTTTTATAATATGGAATAAACAGTATCTTTTCTAAGGCATGTAATTTGTGTTACTTACTCCAAGATTACTTTGATAGATATATGGTGAGCCTGATCATGGGGAAAATGTTCTTAACACGTGTGCACCTAGAAAATGTGAATGTTTATAAGATGATTAAATCTTGTAATGGAGTAACATTTAAAACCATTCTTCATGTGTAAACCTAACTGTTTTAAAATATTTCATCAGAGCAGCTCTAATCTACATTTCATATAGGAATAGTTTCAGGGATCTTATTTTTTTGAGATATTTTAATAATGCTATTTTATTCCTTTTGCTGGAAAGGGACAATAGTTTTCACAGACGTATCAATGGAAATTTCTATGTAAGCTCTAAGGATTGTATTTTATGTCCTAAAATTTTCTAATATTTTATATTTTATAAAACCAGGGAGAGGCTGCAAACAGAATGTCTGGAAATTATGGTGCTTGAAATTTCTAGAAAATGTCTAGAATGGTAATAGTACTTAGGTATTTTTTTTTATATATTCCAGGCATTTTTAACTCATTTAGTGCTTACAACAACACTATCGAGAATATTATCCCCAGTTTACAGGTGAAGATGGAGACACAGAAAGGATAATAATTTGCCTAAGGTCACAGAGCTGATAAATGGGCGAGTTGGAATTCAAACCCAGGCAGTCTGGCAGCAGTTTGGCTTTGAACTATTAGGCTTTTTTAATTTTTATTTTTAATTTTTTAACAAGATTACAGATTTTTATCAAATAAAGGATATATTAGGTTCTACTTAGTATAAATCCCACATAAACTTTGAATACTCTCTTTGGACTATAATACTGTTACACTATCCTAAATGAATTTTGTAATGTGTATTATTAAAGTAAATAATTCCCAGTTACCTGTATTTTTGTACAATTTTAATGACAGTTTATTTGTATATATTTTTGTCTATTTGTTTTGTATATAGCGGTGTTTTTTTATAATAATGTTCATCATTGCATTCATTTAATTGTACAAGTATCAATTCTAAGCCAGAATATAAAATCTAGACTTTTTGAGTTTTTTTGACATAAAAATACTACACTGACATGGGCTGTCATATTGTAATCATTACAGCTGGTTGTATTCTTAATATGAGGGGCATTGAGAGACAGTGGTTGTTTGTTCCAGTTGGGATATATATTCTTAAGACTTACTGCCTATAGATCCCCCTAAAAAGGTCTTGTTTCTCTCTCATATTGGGGTGAGTCCCTATCAAAACACATTGCATTAGAAAATTGAAACCTGATATCTCATTATGGGGATTCAGTTTTCTACCTTTAATCAAATTTGGGTCTCTATAGCCAATTTACAAATCTAAAAATTATCACTGAAAAAATCAGCAATGCTTGTTCCCATTTATTGTTTGCTGACAAAAGAGCTAAATATTTTGCTGCCAAATACTTGTGTCTGTTTTTAATTTTAAAGTAAGTAGCATACTCTTTATTTGAATAATATTTTAAATCATAGTTTTTCAGAATATGGCTTTAGATGTGAGAAACTGTAAATCAAGGGGGGCGAATGTGGCTCAAATGGTTGGGCGTCCGTCTGCCATATGGAGGGACCTGGGTTCGATCCCCGGGACCTCCCGGTAAAATAAAAAAATATATATAGAAGGCGCATGGGCTGCCAAGTTCTGTGTGCCAGTGAGCCACCAGGCCCCGGGAGCCAGGCAGCAAGATGATGACGTAAAAAGGAGAGAGACAAGACGAGATGCTCCGAAAGCTCCAAAAACCAGGAGCCGAGGAGGCGCAGATGGCAGAACACTTCTCTCCTACATCGGAGGTCTCCAGGATTGAATACTGGTGAAGACTGAAGGAGGAGGAT
>JAQZBX010055056.1:0-18732 GCA_029593785.1 Cabassous unicinctus | reverse complement strand
CAAATTTACATTTTGGCAGCCCTCAAAACAGGATTATAGATTACAAATTTATGTAGAGAACAAATTGCTTATTGCACAGGAAAATGTGGAGAAAATGTTGGTTGGATAATACCATCTCTCTAATGAGAATTTAGCTGATGTCTCATATTTGCATTACTCATCAAAACATAGGGCCTTCTTTAGAAACGTAATCTCCATTAGCACTTTCCTGATATGATAAGAATGATGCCTCTAAATGAAACTCCAGTATTATGAATAAAAAACACAAATCACTTTGTTTCTTAAAATTCATTTTCAATTAGACATGAGGTAAATGGAGATTGCATTGAACCTACCATTCATCTTGTGGATAATTGACATCTTCATATTATTATTGGTCTGCTAATCTATGAAACATGGGATGCATTTCCATTTATATATATCTTCTTTCATTGCTTTCAGGAAAATGTTTTAAAGTTTCAAAAATAAATGGCTTAAACATCTTTCTTTAGAAATTCTCCTGATAGTTTTATCACATTATAACATGGATTATTTATTTAATTTTATTTTTGTGTTTTTGCTGATTGAATTTTTATGTTTATTTTTATTCCACAACAATGCTAAAATTACTTATAAAGTGATTCTTTATAGATCCTTTGATATTTCTATGTACACCTCCATGGCAAGTATAAATGAAGCTAGATTTATTTATTCCTCTTTTCCTTGTTGTACTACACTATTGAAATAAGTATGTAGTAAATATTCTTGACATATTTTCAAATTTCAAAAGAAATTTTCAATGTTTCAAATGAAAGTATGATAGAGTAGGTCTTACTGTGGCCTATCCTTATCAGAATAAAGAAGTCCCCTATTTTTTTCTAATGATTTTTATGTAAATAATTAAATTTCATAAAAAATGTGTGCATTTATTGACATGACCACAAGACAATCTTTTTCTCATTTAAGACATTTCTAAGATGGATTACACTTATTTCAATATTTAGACAAATTTACACTCCAGGAAAAATCAAATTTATGTATTTAACTTATCATATATTTCTGGCATCAATTTACCAATATTTTTAGTAGGGTATCTGTGTCTAAATTCATAAGGATATTCCTTTATATTTTTCCACTCTTGCAATGAAGTTATTAAGTTGTGTATCAAAGTTTTGTTGGCCTAATGAAATGAATTGACAATATTTCAGTTTTATATTACCTAGACATATTTGCAAATGATTGGTCTTATTACACATATACAGATATTTAAAAGAATTAATATATTTTTAGAAGAAATGTACAGCTGGTATAAATATACAGTTTCATTAAAGTTACTAAATATGTTTTTTCTCCTCTTTATTCATTGCACTACACTTTGAATTCTGAGGGAATATTTGAATAGTGTTCAATAAGTAAGAAAAATGTGTTTTCATTTTGAATGATATTTTGTTCAATACAGAGGACTTCTCATTTTATGGTCATTAATCCTAGTAACAGTAATACTTGTGAACAAACATTATACCCCAAATTAAAATTTTGAATCTCTTTCATGGTAATTTTGTAGTTGAAATTGATGTCACAGAATTATATTTAATGATGGCATACAACCCGAGTTCATTACAACAATAACCTTCCAATTGTTAATTCCTGTTGTATTTATATTTTAATAATATATTTTAAAATGTTCTTAGCAGAGTACTAAATGCTAATCTCAAACCTTTGTTGATATATTAAATGTACTGTGACTCTAAAGCATGGCAGACAAGAAAACAAATGGAAAAGGAGGGATGTATTGCAAATACCCTCTATTCTTTTTTTTTCTTTTTTTCTTTTTTTTTATCCTTTCAACTTACTTCAAGCAATGAGCCCTAGCTATAAATGGCCTAAGACAGGTAGGAACTGTTCAGACCATTCCCTACGAAAACCCAGCTTAGTATATGTACACTCCTAGCAAATCATAACATTTAATAGCCAGTCTTAGGAAAACCACTCCCATAAAACATATTAACACTATTTCATTAATACGCAATGTGTGACCAATCATGAAAAACTCCTGTGCATGCTCTCTGCCATCATGAATGTGCTGGAAACCATTCCTTACCCATTCAAATCATTTAAAACACCCCTGAACATGTGTCAGGGAGACTGATTTGACCTTGCCTTCTGTCTTCTTCCTGGTTGACCTTACAATAAAGTTCTTTTTCTTCTCAAAATCCTGCAGTCACAGTATTTGTTTCTGTGCTCATGGGCAAACAAGAATTTACTTGGTAACACATGCCCTGTAGTGGGTATCTATGATCAACCTTTGACTCCACTCCTTGCACTCTGGATGAAATTAGGGAACTTCTATATTTGAAATGCAGATATTATTCATAATGTCTTCTTAAAAGAGAGGCTTAGAGGTCTGAAGAATTAATTTATACATTAGGCAATTATAACTCTGCTTAACCCATGAGAAGCATTTAATGAAAGTTAAATTATATGCTCACAACAACCTTAAAATCTACACTGCCCAGACAAACCTACCCAATATCCTATATACAGCCTGAGATTTCATTTGAAATCAGGCTCATTCCTTATAATTGAAAAAACATTTAGTAATCATTTGAGGATTTGAAGGCTCAGAGACCTTTAATGAAATCCGTTCAATAATTTAAATATAAAATAATTTGTATCCGCAGAAGCAAATAAATAAATAAATAAGAAATTACTACAACTGACCCTTTTAAAAGGTATTCAATGACTATGTATTAACAATATATATAATTTGCACTTTTAATATTTTTGAGGCAATGTTTCATCTCTTGTTATTGAAAAACTGCTGAAGGATATATGACATCAAACACAAGAAGTAAATATAAAAACCTGTATTCAAAAGCTGCTCAGCTTCACTTATATTTATACTGAATCAGAGATTATAATTCATTATTCTTTAACATTACTTAACTGTGTTGCAAAAGCAAGGCTGAAAAATGCTAAATGAATGAAATGCTCACATGAGAATAACATTTTCATCATGCCCAATATTCCATTGACTTTGGGGGGATTAAATCCATATCCTATGCTCTTTTCAGAAATAATAGATGCAACTAAGTTACTCTTTGTATTTTCTCAAGACATCACCAGAAATCTATTTATGTAAAAGGAAGAGTTGCACAGAAAAGTATCCAGAAAGATTCATCCTCCTTTGCTGTCAGGGCCATACATTACTAACGAACAACTTGAAATACTCTACTGCAGTTATATGAACCAGTTTACTATTTCATCTGCTCAGTCCTCAGAGAAAATTCCCCTTTTCTGCCATTCTGTTCCCTTGGGTAGGCCAAGCACAATGATCCCATTGTCCTTCAAGTGGACAAATTAAGAAAATCTGTTCTCTTGGAAACAGGGAAGCAAAAATATCAATCAGTTCCGTTAGCATTCACACACCATCCCCGGCTAACTCCATCTGAGAACGGAAAATTGGAGTGGTGAAATACCAGTGCATAATTCATCAGCAGCCACCTGGATTATGAGTGAATGTGTTTCCTTCCTGGTTTCACCATTTATTAGTGATTTTAAACATGTTATTTAACCTTCCTTTCCTCTGGTTCTTCCTCTACAATATGGTTATGATAAGAGCATATATTTTATAGGATTTTGTGAGTATAAATAAATTTAATTCAAATCTTATTAAACATTGCCAGGTGTTGGGAGATTTGAAGGATTAACAAACAATGATGAGGTTTTTTTTTTTTATTAATTGGTATAATGTGTGAAAATATCCATAATGTGTGATATTTTCCCTGAAAGTACATTTAAATACATAAAAATATAACTTGAATAAGGAGAAAGATATTTTATTTATTGAATTATATGTGGGACAATAATTTATTATCAGAATTCTCATTAAAAAATAAACTATATACATGCATGTACATTTTATATGTGTGTATATATATGTACAACACACACACAGAACATAATTTATATAGAGAGAAAAAATTCCTTGGTCTATTTGATTGTGAAGCATACATGGGAAATGGTATTTGAAATTAGAAGTAATTCCTAAAAGGTTTAAATGCAAGAACATTGTCTTTATTAAATTTGAAAAAATTATATATCAATTTGATATATTTACATGTGAAAAAAAACCCACATGAAAATAGAATATTCATCCCCAAGAGTGCTTAACATAAGTGAATGGATATGTTTTAGATTTATCTGGCATTTAACTTAAAAATGTATTCATTTAACTATATAGTATAAAGAAGGAATGGCCTTTGAGTCCCTCATATTCTAAGATCCTATTGGTTATTTAAAAGAAATAAAATGACTCTTCCAAATAAAACATATTTTGTTTTAAATTATTAAAAAGTGAAAATAATCTCAAACTTTTCCATCACCCCTAAACAAACTCTGCACCAATGAAGAATTAACTGCCAATTCCCTACCCACACCCTGGCCCCGGTAACCTGTATTCTAATTTCTGGTTCTATGAATTTGTCAGTGAGATCAGACAAGACTTTTGTACAGGACATAATTTGAGATGTCTGTTAGCAATTCCAGTTCATGTTAAGTAGGCAGTTGGAAATGTAGTGGGCATTCAGGTAGGGAGTTTAAGCTAAGGGTACCAGTTTGGGAGTCTTTGGTAAGCATATGGTATTGAAAACCATGGGACAGAATGGTTTCACTCAGAAGTAAGTATAGGCAGAGAAGAGAAGAGAGCAGGGGACCTGTTCTGGGGCTTTCCACTGTGGACAGATAGGAATTTCTGGCAAAGAAATCCAAGAGAAAGAGACTTAGTGAAGTAAGTATTTCAAGGTGGAGAGGAGAGGTCCATGTGAGGTGGGGAGCAAGGAAAAGGATTGTGGGGTAAGGCTGGAGAGGAGAGGACATTCTGGGCTCTGTTGTTTCAGAGGGAGCGTAAGCACAGGGTGTCACAGCAGGGGGATGCTGTGCACGGGTCCTCTGATGAGTCCTGGAGGGCAGTGTAAAATTAAAAAAAAATTTTTTAAGTGAAAATACATATTATTATATTGATGGGATAATTAATCTTTTCACCAATTTATGGAGCAGTGTTTGAAATATCATTTGTGAAAATCACTTGAACAAGGTAAGATACCATTTGTATTAAAATTGAAAACAAAGTGTGTTATATTTACATCACTAAATTTTTATTTGCATTTTTTTTGTGCAATGACTAGAACAAAATTTTCATTTACTAAAACCTTGACAATCTAAGTAATCATGATTAAGTTATTTGTTGTTAAAGGAGAATACGCCATTAGAAGTAATTCAAATTGCAAATTCTTATGAACTGACAAGAGTGTCTTTATGGTTTTGATAACCATTTTGTAGGAAGGAGGGCACCAAAGTATCAGATAATTAAGTATATAATGAGAAATTTTTAATAATTATCTATCATATATTCCTCATATCTTACCTGATTTATAGCTGCATTTTTCAGGGTGATATATGTGCCACTGATTTACAATGATGGACTCCCTTATTTTTCCATGTTTTCATATTCATTAGGAAATTATATTTAGAGACAATGAAATTAATTCACTCTCAGGAATCCAACTGCTTTGTGTATCTGCTTTTCTGATTTTCTTACTGAACCATTTTTACTCTCTTCCTCTAATATTTTAAGCCCAAAGGCATGCAGTTCACAAACACTGATAGTAAAGACAGTATAAGAAAAATTCAAAATAAATCCTGAGTCAAGGATTTTTTTTTATTTAATTGAATTGATTTCCTTGAAAAAATATCTTCACTAGATTGTATAATTAGTCAATTTCCAAACATTCAACTGAAAATGAAATGTAACACATGATGATATAGTTATTTAAACATCACTAGATAGTTTATGATTTACTTCTGATTATTTTAGAGTCCTTTAAACTGAATTTATAAAACCCAATATGGAGGTAAAATATCACTTTATGGAAATACAATTCAGAACTCATGTATGTTTAACAGAAAGAATTTTCCTGAGTTTAAGCCAAATTAAAAAGTTCACAAGGTTTTGAGCTACTTTCTGCTTTTCAGTTATTTTGTAATTATCTCAATATTTATTAGAGAATTAGTAACCAATATATAGGGTAAGCTGATATCCCTTAAAATAAAAATAAGCAATACAATGCAGTATTTTTGTAACTAAAAGGCATACTTGCTAATGAGTCAATGTCAATTATGTTGACTTACATGCAATATATTAAAAAGTGCATCATAATATATGGGCATGCTTCCAACACTAAGAATCAAGTCACTAGACAGTGGCAACTAATGACTCTGAATACACATTTTCAGGAAACATGTTGGTTGTCCTCATTGTTCAGTGAAATTTATATTTTGATGTTATTATAGGTATGTTTTATGTGACCCTAATTTTGAGAAAAATCTTGAGCAATGTATTGCCTGAACATTAACCAAATTTTGAGGAAAACCTTCAGCAATGTAATGCCTAAACATTAATGAATTTAACCCATGTAGTCACTTCATTGTTATTTCCACAAGAAGAATATGAGTCAATTGAGGTTTTCTCCCTTTACCCCCTTCAGATGAGGTTATTAACAATTTAGACTTGGCACATTTTGCTTCCCTTAACATAGAGCTCAAATGGATTAAGCAGATATGTGGAAATAGTCCTCTAGGCAAATAGTATCACTAATAGCAGTTTTAGGTGTTGGTTTGTTTCAATTGATTTTTAGTTTGTCATATCATCAACAATCTCTTTTGAGGATGTAGAGTGAAATTACTAAATCTCATGCAGTAGGCATTTGGGTGAATAATGGGCTTCTTCTGGTCTTTGGATGGTGTTATGTTCTCAGATATCAAATTACAAAAAAAAAATAAATAAAAGCAAATCTACCCATGTTAATTTCCAAATAAAGAGCACTGAAACTTGATTTCTCTTTAAGAGGAGTAATGAGGTAACATGCTGATTCAAAGAAACAAGGAACCTGGAAACACTTTGTGTGTTTATGGTGCTGTATCTTTAACTGCTATCAACATATGCAAAATTAATTGATATCCCTGAAAATAAAACTTGCCTTTTGAAAAGAAGGAAAGTAATCACTTGAAGATACATTATAAAGGTAAAATAGCATATGTAAAACAACTAATAAATATCATATAGGCATATAGAAGATTATTTATAGCTGCTATGCCATTTACCCAGCCTCTAGCACTTGCAAATCAGGAATAAACAAAACCAGAGAATGCCTTTAAATATGTGAGTTGAATATATCTATATATAGAAATAAGAAGAGAAATAGAAACAAAAACGGAAACAGAATCAGAAATAACATTAGAATAGAATAAATAGAATAAAAATAGAAATAGATATAAATATAGATATAGGTTTAGACAGAGACATAGACACAAAATCAGACATGGACATAGACATAGAAATGGAAATAGACATAAATATATATCTATTAGGCAAATTAATACAGTGATAAAGAGTAAGAGTCAGAGAGATACATGGAAAGATTATGGATATGAATGCTTTCTTTTTCAACAAATTTTACTTATTTACCTTATCCAGATTTCAAGGTGTCTAAATAAATTTCCTTAAATTATACAGAAGTTAGTGTTTAGGTAATTATTAGTGAAAATATTTTAAATCAGCATGAAGTGATGTATAGTTTAATAGATACCATTGTACAACTAAGGAAGAGAATGAAGTTGGCACATTATAATATGAGGGGCTACCAAACTGTGGTAGAATTAAAGATTTTTGTTTGGTCTCTCTAGGATAATGAATTGGGAAGGAGAGAATGAGCAAATGAAGCAATCAGATGACTGGAACTGACTTTGTTCTCCTAGGGCTATTTCAAAACATTCAGTCCCCCAATACCATCTTCTCTCTAATCTTCCCGATGTTTCTTGTGGCCATTGTTGCCAATATTATGATGATTATTCTCATTTGGATGGACTCTTGACCCCATAATCCTATTTACTTCCTGCTCAGTCAGCGTTCCATCATGGACCTATTGCATACTTCCAATATTGTCCCTAAGTTAGCTACTGATTTTATGTCTGATAAAAATGCCATTTCCTTTATTAAGTGTGGAATTCAGCTCTTCCTCTTCACTACCCTATTAACAGCAGAGTGCATTCTCTTGGCAGTTATGGCTTATGACCGTTATGTGGCCATAGGCCACCCTCTCCGAAATTCAGTTCTCATGCACCCTATAGTCTGTGTCTTCATGGTGGCTGGCATCTGGCTGGGTGCTCTACTCAGTGCTTTGTTCCATGTCACATATACTCTTCAGTCTTCCTTACTGCACTTCCAGAAATATCCAACATTTCTTTTGTGAGATCCCAGCTCCCCTGAAACTTGTTTGTGCTGATACATCTCTTTATGAAAATGCAAGTTTTGTTAGTGGTTTCTTGTTCCTCCTCCTTCCATTATCTGCCATTATGGCCTCCTATGGGCAGATAATCTTCACAGTTTTGAAATTAAGTTCAAATTTAGGGATGAGAAAAGCTTTGACAAACTGTTCCTCCCATATGATTGCGGTGTCTCTCTTCTATGGAACTGCCATCATCACATATTTTATACACAAATCTTATCATACTGCTGAGCAGGATAAAGCAATATCTATCTTTTACACCATCCTCACTCCCATGGTCAACCCCATCATCTACAGTCTTTGAAAAAAAGATGTGGCTGGAGCTTTGAGAAAAGTTCTGGGAAGGTAAGCCTCTTTATCATATTGCTTTTTATTGAGAATGAGATATGAGAAGATGGACTTCATATACTGAATGGTGTTATTAAAACAGAGATAGACAGGATACAACAACCAAATTACTCCTTCTCTGGAGTCAAGTCATGGACTAATTCCTTCACCTACTCTTGACTAGACTGTGATAATTAACAGGTCATCCTTTTCTCCTGAGTTTCATTTGAGCCTGACAGAACTGTTAGGTAGAATTCTTTATGTCAGAAGACACACAATAATTGCAGTTGCTGCAAACAATAGGGAGCACGAATGTGCTATAAAATTAGACAAGAAGAAATGTGCCCAGGCTCAGAAATATTATCCATGAAGAAATTTACAATTATTCTCCCTAAATAAAATTATTATAATATTGTAACATCATGAAAAATAAACATAAGTAATTAATTGCTCAAACATAAGTTTTGCATTTACTAAATTAACATTTGATTCTGAATATATTATTCTAGTGGTGTACAAAAAAATAAATTATACATCTGTTCTCAACACTGATTTTGGAAGTGATATTATGCTTTTTAGCTAATTGTTAGAAAAAAACATATTGTAATATTTAATAATATTTACCAAATTAATTAAAGCAGTTTATTGTGTTAAATATGGCAATCTACATTTTAGCTAGTACTTATTCATTTAAGATACTTTGCAATTTTTATATATAAGACATATACATATATATAAACAATTCACATGTATTTGTGTATATCATGGGATTTTTTTTTATAAATATGCACAAACGTAAATAATGTGTCCAAGGATACCATTATTTGTTCCTGATATGTGTTTCTGAGTTAAATTTAAGACACAGCAGAATAGATTCATTTGTATAATATGCATGTCTCTGTAACCTATTTGCATGATATCCAGTTCAAAACATGATTTAAGATAGTTTTACTCCGATAATTTTTAAAATTAATTTTATAAGTGAAAAACAAACCTTGTTAGAAATGTAATAAATATATAGTAATTTAAATAAATACCATTAAAATTGTGCATATGCCTTGTAACTTTTTCATTGGTTCTCTTTCATAATGGCTTTTTGCCATGTATTATTTCAGGTCTTCACATTTGCATACACATTTTACTGATTGATTTTCACATATTGTGAACAAATCCCCAATCCATTATCTCTCATAATTTAAGATTATCATCTGTTTGACATTTGAATTTATGCTACTTTGAATTTTGAATTTTATTATAAGTAAGTCTCCTCACTCCACATTATTTGTTTTCGAATTCTATAATTTCTTCACAGTTGTTATTCTTTCTCTATTATATTTATCTTTCATTTCAAATTTCAGTAAGCATTAGTGTGAAATTCTGTGTCTAAATATCCATTGCTTACTTTTTAACAAACAAAAAGTTCCCTTTTATTTTCAAAAAAATAATTTGTTAGACAAAACTGCTTCACAAGAGCAATTATAAAACAATTATGGACAAAAATATTCAGTTTTAATGGGGTGATGACACCACAACTCAAATTAAAGTGAGAGCCACTTAGTGTACACATTGTGTATAATGTACAAAGCATGGGATTATATAACACAGTGAACCATGTGGTAGAAGAAGGCCTGTGGTTAACATGACAAATTTGAGAGTAGTCTCTCATAAACTATAAGAAATATACAATACTAACAAATAGTGTTAATTATAGGCATGTATGAAAAATATACCAAGTGTATCCTATGGACCATAGCTACTGGTAAGAGAATCACTTTGTTCTTTCATAATCTGTAACAAAAATTCCCCAACATTTTAACATGTTGGTAGAGGGGTGATATATGGGAATTATGCATATTATGCTTTGTAAGCTCACAGCATCACTAATTAAAAAATAACAAACCCAAAATTATGGAAATGCTATACAGCAATACCAACTGATTTTTTACTTTAAGTTTTATAATAACTTGTTAATATTTGGTATTGTGGATCTCTGCTTCTATGCTTTAACAAATGCATAATATGGCAATTAATTTCAGGATAATTGGTCTTGTGGGAATTTTTTCAAGCAATGACCCTTTAATGCATAACTCTGATAAAAGAGTTATAGCTAAAATAAGTTGAAATATGTGTTAACATTTTGCCTGTAAAATTATTTCTTTGATGAATGCCATCATCATTTTAATTTATTTAATAATTTCAGGTTTCCTCACATTTAAAAACTAATATAATTCTAGTAGCAATAGCCTAAAATTACATACACTTATTTGGATTAAATATCCTAAATCTTTATTTCATGCCACAGACCAAACATTAATGCTCTTAGAGAAAACCTGGGTCCTCTACTTAAGTGCAATGAAAGGGACTAATTTGTACACTTGAACATATCTCCCCCAGTTTATGTATCTCTGATAATTATATCTGAAATTATTAGAAACTGCCTTTCCTCCATTTCTGCAATGTAGGTTTTGGAAAGCCTGTCAAGAACAGATTCCTAACCCACAGTGAAGTTCATAAACATGTAATCCAAGAACATGAAACATTTTCTTCATCTACCTCTGATGGAGGATTATTACATAACCTAAAGTCACTAAAAACTAGTGCCTTCCTGATTTTATATTTTGAAAAATTTGGAAATTCAGGAGGTCCAAATTTCTCTTTAAAACAAAGTATTCAACTTGTCAAACACTTTGGTTAACCCTTCTAATTGTTGAAAACTTATTAAAACAATATTTAAAATTTTCAGTTGTCACTAAAGCAGGTAGACAAACACAGGAAATTGGCACCCATTGGTGGGCCTTACCGTGGAATATATGTTAACCTGTCTCCCCAATTTAACAGAATTAGACTCATTTATAACTTTCTGACACATGGTTCTTCTGTACCTTTTATTTGGACCTATAATTAGCATTATACCCATAAAATATATATCCCAGAGACTTAAATCTTCAGTCTGTTCATGTGCTGGGTGGGCCCTGAATCTCAGTAGAGTTGTAACCAACACCTGCTCTCAAGTTCATAAGACTTGCCAGGGCAACTAACAAAATGATGATGATGGATATCTCCCATCTCAAAACCAGAGAGTATCTACAACTGCAAGCATTACAGTTCCATCCATCTCCACAATCGGATCTAAGCACTCTCTCAATCAGAACCCTAGTAGGCATCCCCAAATCCTCAAGACAGTAATGAACTAATATGAGGGAGAATTCAACTATAGACCAAAATATGCTTAATTTATTCTCGTAATGGAAGAACTTGTAACATTGATATAATGACAGTGGTAACCAGATGTTCTGAAAAGAAGGAGATGGAAGAATAGGTATACCTTGGGGCATTTTGACATTGGAATTGTTCTGCAAGATATTGCAATGAAGGATACAGGCCATTAAACATTTTGTCAAAACCTGTCAAAATTTGCAGTGCAAAGTGTGAACCATAATGTAAACTATAGGCTATGGTTGGTAGTAATCCATGAATATTTGTTCATCAATTGTAACAAATGCACCACACTAATGAAAGATGTTATTAATAGGGGGAAATGTGAGAGGGGGTGTGGTATATGGGAACCCCTATATATTTGAAGTAACTTTTATGTAATCTAAAACTTCTTTTAAAATAAAGAAAAATGTTACTACTAAAAAGTAAAATAAAATTAACATTTGTTAAATACTAATGTAAATTTTTCATAAAAGATCTTTATATCCACAAAAACGGGCCTACATCTAACCATGAAACTGTCAGATAAGATGATCCCTATTCTTAACCCAGGAGAGGGTTCCAACCATTCAACTCCTTCCTCAACTGTTAATTCTGACTGTGTCTATCATTAACCAGAATTATGTGGGACATTCAGTTTATTGTGCCTTTTATAATATTTTTCTTGAGGAATTATTTCTTAAGGAATAATCCACAAAGTTTAACTATAAAGTGATAATATATAAAAGATTCTTGGTTTTATAACTGTTATAAATTGAAATTTGTCCCTCAATAAGTTATAAATCCAATCCCACATTCTCATGAATGTCATCCTATTTAGAAATAGGATATTTGAAGATGTCATTAGTAATTATGAGGCCAAGCTGGAAAGAGTGTTACCCACTCTTTGCTTGGCTTCTTTATAAGGACTATATATTTGGACAAACAGTGAAAAAGGGACAACAAGCCATATTCAGTAGGCAGAGAGTGAGTTGCATCAAGAATGGCCACTGCCATATCCCTCCATTTTTTGACAAATATCTGGTTCTGCCAACACACTGATATGGAGTCCTAGGATACAGAAGTTTGTTTTAAGGCACCTGATGAATTTACAGAGTATTAATGAGCCCGATTTGTGGCATTTTATTAGACAAGTCCTAGGAAACTAAGAAAATTCCTATGTCCAGAAAGAAAAAAAAAATACAAATATTTATATTCCATCCAACAATTTATGAGAGAGTTCCTTACCTTCCTTGCATTGTTAATATTTTATGCTTGCTTAAACTTAAAACATATTTCACTTTGCATATATCAATAATGATAAACTTCTGAAATGCATAATTCTGCAGTTTAATATTATTATTGAACTTTACTATACTTTATACTATACTTTACTATACTTTATGTTAATACTATTTTTGACAGGTAAGTTGTTGTGGATGATGATGATGATGATGATGATCTTTCCTAAGTTGAAAGTTGATACATCTGTTAACCTATTGCTAATTTTTTTTTTGCTAAAAGGTTATCAATCAATTTATGTTTTGACAATGTCTCATTCTTCTTTGCAATCCATTTGGAGTAATTACTTATATCTTATATATGTAACCATTATATTAAATGTTAGTTCTCCTTTTTAGAGTATTTTCTAAGGATTGTAAAATAATTTTTTGTATGATGGAAATCTGAGAGACAGACCAGAACTTTCTCTATTAGGGACATCATTGGGAATTCAGGAAATTATACCCAGAGAATATTGTTACCTGTAATAATTTAAGTGAGCAAAAATTTTTGAAAGAAAGTATCTGAATATTGATCCAATCAGCCATTTCAGTTAAAGACAGGATTTAAATGCAGTTATTAAAGAAGTTGTGGAATGTTCTTTCATCTGATATTTGGACCCCCTTTAACTGAATGAAAAACTGACAATTTTTTTTTTTTTTTTGCAAAATTGATATGTACATATCAATATTGTACATATCAATACTACCAAACTGGACTGAAAGGGACAGAAAAGGGGTAAATAGAAGGCAGAAGGACTTAATAGACAAAAACATTGACAAAGAGGACTGGACCAATAATTAATTCTCCTGCTTAGAGGGAATAATTACATATCTGTGTGGAAACAGAAAGTCAAGCCCTGTGCTTCACAGGGACAGGACATTTCACCTGGAATTATGAGCAGTTGGTTATTGAACCTCAATATTTAGGGAGAATAGCACAACCTCAAGACTCCAGTATTCTGGGGTCATAACCTTGCATTCAGGCAGAGAGTGGCCATGACTCTGATGATTTCAGAAGTTGGGACCTACACTCTTATCTTCTAGAAGACTGCACAAGTGCTGGAAAATATGTGGATGCTTCTCCATGAATCTGAGAGAAGAATTCATTGATTCACAAATGACTCTTAGACCTCAGAAACTAATGGAGTTTATGTTGCCATGTTTCAGGCTTGTTTTGACATTTGACCCCTGTTTCCCTTCCAATTACTCCCTTCTGAAAAAGCAATGTTTATCCTATGCCTATCACTATTGTATTTTGGAAGCAAAGAACTTGATTTCTGTGCTACAGCATCCCATAAGACAGACACAAATTCCTTTCCAGGATGAGGCACAACCATAATTAATTTTTATTAGACATTGGATTCATAGTTTTTATTAGATGAATTAAAGATTTTGAGATGTGATGGGTGGAAAAAAAACATGTCTTTCTTGGGCCAAGAGTTTGGACACGGAATGTAGGAATTATGTACATTAGTAACAAAAACAAAACAAAGAAAACCTGTTCTTAATATTAATACATTACAATGTGTGTATAAATAGGACCTTCTCAAGATGTTATCTTTAGTTAAATTGTGGCCCATTCTATACAGGAATGAGAACTCATGTAGAGAAAATCACTCTAAAGAACATAGAAGAAGTCAATAAGTCCTGGAAGAGAAAAAAGAGGACTATGACATGTGATGGGAAATCAAGTGACCCAGGGATTGCTACCAACATGAAAGTATCAGGCCTTTTATCCACTGAATCCTTGAGCCAACAAATTCCTGTTGTTACTGCAACAGACTGTGGTTTGTCATAGCAGCCAAGAAACTGACAACACAAGTGGCCTGTTTACTTCATTGCTTTTTATTATGTATATCATGCCTGGCTTTCAAAGAAAATTAAGAAACATTCTGAAAGGCAAAAACAAGGTTTGAAGATACAGAATGAGGAGCAGAACCAGTTTCAATATAATAGATATATCAGTATTATCAGATCAAGAATCTAAATAGCTATGAATAATATGCTGATTTCTAATGTATAATTGGACAATATAAGAGTAGATTACTATTGTAAACAGAGGCAAGATAATGTAAACTTATACCTTTTATTATTTCACACAAATTGTATTTTCTAATTTATTTTGTGCATTACATATACCAGACTTATTAAATAAATAATTTAAGCTATTTATTACTTTTCTACTTTGTAATCATTTTCAGCCCAAATAAGTTTGTGTGTATTTCCTAGGTTTAAAAAGCAGCATTTCATTTAAATGTTTAAGGTATTTCATGATTTGTTATTTAACAAAAAATATTCGTATAAATATGATTTCCAATTTGATAAAATTAGAACACCCCAAGATGCATCAAACCACATAAAAATAAAATAACATTGGCATGCCTCAAACTCTGATTATCCTTTCTTGAATAAAATCCTCCCCTTCCCCATAGTTGTAATGGATATCTGAATTTATGTCATTAAAAAAATTAGAGTGTGCTTTCTTTTACCTTCATTAATTTTATTTATTCATCATCTCTATTCAAGGATTTACGTACCCTCTCCTCCTCATTGTTCATCCCATTGTAACCTCTATCCTCCTTCCTATACCAGTGAATATGCTACTTTTACGTCTTATGTTGACACCATAAAAACTTTGTCCTTCTTTGTCTTCCAAAGTTCTTACAAGTTGCAGCACCTCTTAGGCTTTCATTTCCATTGATGAATGATTTTACATTTTATCTATGTAATACGTTTTGTTTACCTATTTCATTTGATGGAAGACACTTAGGTTATTTACAACTTTTGGCCCATTTTTCCATTTTGTTTGCTGATTTTGTACTTATATTGTTTTTCTTTTCTTGTAGATAGCAATCATTTTTATATACGCTGGTTTTTATGTCTGTTAATAAGGTTTGTAACTATAGTTTAACTTTCAACTGGATGTCATTTACTTTCTTGAAAATATCCTTTGATGGACACAAATTTTCAATTTTGTTGAAGTTCAATAAATCTGTTGTTCATTTGTTTCTTGTCTTTGTAATGTCATATCTAAGAATCACTTAACCTAATCCCAGGCCTTTTGAGGGCACAGTTATTTCACTTCCATATTATCATATATCCATATATCAGATATCAATTAACCAAATATAATTTTATTTTCTTTAAAATAAAAAATTAAATCCTAATGGAAATTATGAAGTTGCAAATTATGATAAACATGCTATGGAAAATACTATCTAGGTGAATCTATAAAACAGATGAATTTCCTTAAGACATATTAATACCTCGCTGGCAGCTGGTTCTTTAAAATCCAGGACCACTCAAATTTTAATAATATAGAAAACTAATGTTCAAGGGCAATAAAAATATTGTGCTGATATTAAAACAATCCAAAGCAGAGATTTAGTGTTTGAATTTGCATAACTCTAATAAAATACTAAATTTTGAATTGTAATTTATTTGCCAAGAAACTGAGTTACTAATTTATACAGGTGTTCATTAATTAAATTTTACTCATTATCAATTGCCATTAAGTTCCTGGAAGATTTCTCAGTATGGGAAAGATTAAGATGGATATATAGGCTTCATTGATGTTTAAAAGAAATAAACATAAATATAAGAGAAATATATAAAAAGATTATTAAATTTCCCATTATTAAATGGGAGGGGCAAGATGACAAGGGAGAAAGGAGCCGCAAGAGTGAACTTGTCCTACAGAAAGAACAGTTAGTAATCACCCAGTGCTAACTAAAGCAACTGTTTTAGGGATCCAGGAAACCAGAAGAGCATCCTGCAACATCTTTGAAATAATGGAAGGAGGAGACCGTCCATCTGCAGTTTAGATTCATAAGAAGGACTTTCCACAGGAAGAAGGACAGTATCCATCCTACAGTGGCTCCAGATGCCAACTTGAAAGCTATTCCATTGCTGGAGTTGGAAGTTCTATTTTCCAAAATTGGGGAAGTAAGAGATGGTTGGGCACCAACTTCAGCTACTGATTAGTAAATTCAGCTAGCTAAAGTATAATCATAAGAATGCCTCAAGTTTAAACCTGTCCAAGCCAGAAAGTGGCTGGTAGCTGCCATATTAACTCTGCCCTTGGCATGAGGGGTAGTGGGGCTGATTAAAAATCACCATGAAGGTAGGGACTGTTACACTCAGGAGAGAAGCTGTGTTTAGGAGGAAGTGAGTCGGATCACATTTTGTATAGAAATTTGCAAGAAAATATGGAATTATTGGTGAAATTGTGAGAAAACTTCTGTGAAGATGTAAATTGTACTTGATAGTCCAGCTGTTCCCTATTAGTTGAGTATTGCTTTACCTTCATCAGAAGCTTCAGAAGGTGTTCTTTTCACTGCATGCAAAATGACATACATCTCCAAACCATTCTTGTACTACAGTCAAATTCAAGCATGTGCTCCAGGAAATACAAAATACTATTAATTTTCATTTTTCCTTCAATTTCTTACCTTGATGCTTTCAGTTCTTCATTCTTTGGAGATCAGATTACGTATATTTTTTAAAGTCCTAGCAACAGGAACACTGAAAAAGGGAATGCTGAGTAAGGCAATATGAAGTAAGCCAAATCCCAACGCATGTCCAACACACACTATTGCTGTCCATTACTTGGGTCTTTGGATTAACCTCACTGTGGGCAACTCCAACATTCAGGTATGTTCAGCCCCATACTTCTGGGAACCGGCACCAAGTAAGACCAGCCACTGGTGGTGTCTCTTCACAGGCACTGACACCAGTATTCAATCCAGCCAATTGAATTTTGACAAGGCTGTGAATTCCACTGAGTGGGGAATAATAGTCTCTTCAACAAATGGTGCTGGGAGAACTGGATATCCATATGAAGTAGAATGAAGTAGGACCCTGTCTCATACCATATACAAAAATCACATCAAAATGGATCAAATACCTAAATATAAGAGCCATATTAATCAGGACTATACAACTTCTAAAAGAAAATCAGGGAATTAATTTAGAAAAATTCATTTGTCAAAAATGGAAATGCTTTAAGTAACAGGTCTGAATAATAGAGAAGATGTCAATCAACAAGATATCACTTAATCATCTTGAGAAAGTTAAATGTTGCAACCATTATATAGGTAATTGATATTTTTCTATAACCAAGAAATTATTCCTGTCATATGAAACCTTAATTCTAGTAATGATTATATGCCAATATAATTTTTTCATGGGAAACAGGAGACTAGTGCAACAATGTACATAACCAAATTACACATATATAAATATGTGGTATAGTTATTGAAAAGAAAGTTATTAATGAACTAAACAGAATGTGACACAGTGAAGCAACTACTTTAATAAAAAATAGTATAAAAATAAACAGCTCAACTGTATTCTAAGTTAGATGATGGACTTACAAGAATATTACAAATTAAAGACATTGATGGAAAACTAGACATATTTTATTTGAACCAAAAATGAATGCTTCAATAGGGCATTTCAAATTTTTATTATTATAATGGATACTAAGACACTGTCAATGAATCTCAGAAATATTTCCTTCCAATATCATTGCTCATGCAAACTGGAACACTGATTTAATTTTAATGGTATAATGACATATCCAACTGTGAATTTAGCACCAC